>JAHHUM010001312.1:0-156861 GCA_036173005.1 Crenichthys baileyi | reverse complement strand
CCCCACAAACAGGATGCAAGAACCAGGGCGCTGTCAGGCTAAATGTAAATTCATTGCCTGGTAACCCTTCGCGCCTCCAGTTGCATACAATGCTGTCATTCTGAATTGCATCATTTGTGAGTTAAACACACTGAATGAAATGAGGTGCTTAAACAAGAGATGGATATTTGTATATGTAGAAATGCAGGGTGATTGCACATTGTGCCTGGCATTTGATTAGTGTTTACAATCTCTGTGTGGTTAGTAGTTGATCAATCAAACAGCAGCCCATTGTACAACTAGGCATGGGCAATATTCCATTGAAGGTTTATATGTGGGGACCATATGGGTACAAAATGGGCAGAAAATGGGATTGTCTGTGGGTTACATAATGAACCCATGTCATTTGCTTTTATAGGTTTAATAGAGGACAACTCTGGGTCCGTACTGGGAGCAAACTGGGTCAGAAACACAAAACCCACCTGGGTCCCAAAGTTAGGTTCTATGTGGGTACTCAATGGATGCCACATGTGGACAAAAGATTGGCCTTGAGTAAAAGTACCATAGTTTCTCTGTGTCAGAGCATTGACAAATATCTAAAAAAAAATGCATAACATTACCTGATTGTTTTTATATTAAACAGAAAAGCTACAATACATGTATCTGGCCTGAAGTGCAGTACCAAACGCAATTCTAAAACAGCAGGAGCTTAATAACAGTGATAAAGGGAACTCCATTAGTTTAAAAGCATGACTCTCAGTGTCTTTTGACTGGAAAGGTTTTCAAATAGTCAAATTTGTCTTTTTCGTGAGCAAGGACAAACTGCAGAGGCCTTCCTTCAGCCAGCTAACAAGCGGTGTGTTATTTTAACCCATAGGAACAGCATGATAGAAACAAAGTTTCTATAGTTCTGATAATGTAACTTTTTAAAATGCAAGCATACACCTGATAACAATAGCTGCTCCATGGCTGTAAAAAACTGTGCAGCTTTCTGAATTTGGATAATTAAGAAAAGCACAATGAATTTCACTGGGATCACAATTAAAGGTAGAAACAGTAATTATTTGTGGACATTTAAAGGACTAAGTAAATAATAGGATATTGTTAGGGGTAAACAAGATCTTGTGCTATGGAATCTCGTAGGAATTAAACTAAATATTTCTCATTTAGCTGAACTCTCATGCAAAGTATTATACAAGTGCTGTCAGCATGTGACCTAATCTGGTGAACTAAGATGTGGCATCTATGTTTAGGAGTGGTTATGAAGGTGATATGACTCTAATCTTCATACATGATATTTCAAAATCATGTATTGTTTTCTACTTAGACCAATGTGCTGTTATACCCTTAATTATGTTAATATGTAAAGCATATACAGTCTGCTATAACTACTGCTGTTAAAAATTAAATAAATAAATAAATCACCGGCCTTTCACCTGAACAGCAAATGAAATGTCCTGGTGGGCATTTTTAAAAGGTCCAAAATAAGGTTAGACAGTCTCATAGGACAAAATGTCAATTAAATATCTGTTCAGGTTGTAGCTGTTGGTGATCCATGCCAGCACTCCAGTGATTATTTTGGCAGGTGTTGGGAATGTATCTGTCAGCAGCTTATTTTCCTACAAGAGGTCTCCTAAATGGCTGTTGGAGCATGTGTTGGTACAGAGTGTGATTACTCTATCAAAACAGCTATTCTCTGAGTAGCTTTGGAGAGACAACAAAACAGTGAATGCCGTCTAGCAAATAAACAAAATAGTGACTTATTTCTAATGAAATGAGATTTTCTGCTAAATATGTTTTTATGTCATGTTTACGATGTTTTGCTTGAAGTCTTTGGAGAGCAAAGTATTTGGCTTTTCATATTTCTACAATTTTAATCATGACGTTAGAAACTGATTGTTAGAGTTCATCACACATTGAGACAGAAAGACCAACAACATAAAAGATTCAATCTAAAAATACTATAAAAAGAATTTAAAAGGTAAACTACATCTTGATAAAGACATCTAAGCTAAGTATGTTTACAGTATTTCTGTAAACACACACGCTGTCACGACTTGCGAGATATAGGACCCCAGAATGCAGACTAGAAGGCAGCATGACGGTAAGTAAAAAGGTTTAATAACAAATACCTACTCCCTGCAGGACGCAGGAACAAAACAACGGACAGGCGAAACAGGCATGGCATGATCAGAGAACAAGACTTGATTTGAGAAATGTTTCCGCGATGACTAACTGAACAGGTGTGTATAAATGGAGTGAAAACCAGGTGGAGCAAGGAGACAGATTAACTTGGAGCAGGTGAACCTAATAAAGATAATTGACAGAAACAAAAAACAACCCGAAAAGGGCGGGCGGTGGGGGGTCATGGCAGGAGGGCCAGAAACAAATAACAAGAACAGAGTTCAGGCGGGCGACCAGGAGGTCGTCCCGAGCAGGCTCAGAGTTCAGGCGGGCGACCAGGAGGTCGTCCCGAGCAGGCTCAGAGTTCAGGCGGGCGACCAGGAGGTCGTCCCGAGCAGGCACAGAGTTCAGGCGTGCGACCAGGAGGTCGTCCCGAGCAGGCACAGAGTTCAGGCGGGCGACCAGGAGGTCGTCCCGAGCAGGCACAGAGTTCAGGCAGGCGACGGCGAAGGCCTGGCGAACCCTCAGAGGCAGCGCCTGGCGAACCCTAAGAGGCGGAGCCTGGCGAACCCTAAGAGGCAGAGCCTGGCGAACCCTCAGAAGGCAGAAGCAGAGCCTGGCGAACCCTCATCTCTGGGTTCAGAAGCCAGAACGAGAACAAACTGTTCCTTGAAGCCCTCAGGAACAGGGTCCGACTGCGCTTCCTCCTCGAACCCCTTGTCTCTGGGTTCAGAGGCCAGAACGAGGACAAGTTGCTCCTTGAACTCCCAAGAAACAGGATCCTCAGTGGCGTGCGCAGGAGCCGAGGCGTCGCAGAGACCCTCAGTGGCGTGCGCAGGAGCCGAGGCGTCGCAGAGACCCTCAGTGGCGTGAGCAGGAGCCGAGGCGTCGCAGAGACCCTCAGTGGCGTGAGCAGGAGCCGAGGCGTCGCAGAGACCCTCAATGACGAGACCAGGGGCTTGTGCGCCCCTCTTACGACGTCCTCTGGGGCGTGTGGAGGAGGTTGAGGCTGACTTAGGGTCAGGCCTGGAGTCAGGCTGTGGTGTGTCAGGGCTGGAGTCAGGCTGTGGTGTGTCAGGCCTTGTGTCTGGCTGTGGTGTGTCAGGGTGTGGAGTGTCAGACCTGATAGAGACAGGCTGTGGTGTGTCAGACCTGGTAGAGACAAGCTGTGGTGTGTCAGACCTGGCAGAGACAGGCTGTGGTGTGTCAGGCTTGGCAGAGACAGGCTGTGGTGTGTCAGGCTTGGCAGAGACAGGCTGTGGAGTGTCAGGCTTGGCAGCGACAGGCTGTGGAGTGTCAGGCTTGGCAGAGACAGGCTGTGGGGTGTCAGGCTTGGCAGAGACAGGCTGTGGAGTGTCAGACCTGGCAGAGACAGGCTGTGGAGTGTCAGACCTGGCAGAGACAGGCTGTGGAGTGTCATGTAGTGTGTCATGGTGTGTCAGGCTTGAGTTCCATGAGCACCCCCCAGAGAAAACTGAGAAGGTGCTCAGGACCTGGAAGTAGAGGCAGCCCGCCCTCGGGCCCCTCCAGAAGCTCTACAGCAGGCTGTAGACCTGGCGTGGGCTGCTCTGCAGCAGCAGCAGCAGCTCCCTGGAGTCCTGGCGTGGGCTGCTCTGCAGCAGCAGCAGCAGCTCCCTGGAGTCCTGGCGTGGAACGGCAGTAAAACTGCCTTACTGCAGTCTCATAGTCCCTCTCCATCAGCTCCGGAGAGGAATACATGAGACTAGTCCTCCTAAAGCTCTTGATCTGGCGGGCAAAAAACCTTAATTGCTCCTCCAGCTCCTCTGGTGTTGCCTCAGAACACCGGGCTGAAGACGGCAGGGGCGGAGCTGCAGCGAGCCTGGGAAACTTTGCTGTGACAGACGAAGATGCGTGCTTGCTTGCTGTAGCGAGCCTGGTAGACAGTGCTGTAGCAGACGAAGATGCGGGCTTGCTTGCTGCAGTCCTCATGTCAGCTGGCATGGAAACCACCTCTTCGCCAGCCGACCGGCTGTTAACCCCTGCACGTCGGCGATTCCTGCGGCGAGAGGAAGATGACGGCCTAGCTGCCGGTACGGAAGCAGGAGGGGAACATCGGAGCTGAGGTGGAGGGA
Organism: Crenichthys baileyi; assembly: GCA_036173005.1. Lineage (NCBI taxonomy): Eukaryota > Metazoa > Chordata > Actinopteri > Cyprinodontiformes > Goodeidae > Crenichthys > Crenichthys baileyi. The sequence continues at coordinate 152,665 of JAHHUM010001312.1, read as the reverse complement.
CAGAGCAGCCCTCCCGAACTCTCTGGCGCTGGGCTGCCTCACGCTCCATCTGCTCCAGCAGCAGTGGAGAGGGCAGCACCTCCAGGTTGGTGGGCAGATTCCTCATCGCCTCCTCCTTCTGATGTTCCACCCAGTGATCCAAGGCGTCTGCCTTCCGCTTGTCCGCGGGGTCCGTAGTAGGCGGAATCATTCTGTCACGACTTGCGAGATATAGGACCCCAGAATGCAGACTAGAAGGCAGCATGACGGTAAGTAAAAGGGTTTAATAACAAAGACCTACTCCCTGCAGGACGCAGGAACAAAACAACGGACAGGCGAAACAGGCATGGCATGATCAGAGAACAAGACTTGATCAGAGAAATGTTTCTGCGATGACTAACTGAACGCGTGTGTATAAATGGAGTGAAAACCAGGTAGAGCAAGGAGACAGATTAACTTGGAGCAGGTGAACCTAACAAAGATAATTGACAGAACAAACGTGGCTGGAGCAAAAACAAAGACTCTAATATAGAAACAAAAACCAAACTTGACAAAACATGAACAAGACTAAAACATGAACAGAAAAATAATAAACAAAAGAACGATTCAAAACCTTAACTGTGAAAAACAAAGAAAAAAACAGAAACCAAAAACCAAACAACCCCAAATCATAACACTCGCAGCACCGCTAATGCGCAACTACGCGCACAGCCAAGTCCAGAACGCTCATTACCTGAAAAGTTACACTGAGCGCCTCGAACAGGGCTCAATGTAGAGCAACCGCGGAGCCAACCAGAGAGTGGGAGCCTGTTGGGTGTGTGTTCAGGAACAGGTGTAAGCAGAACGGTATAACCCAGACGAAGATAGCGGTACAACCTGAATGCTGACTCAGAATGGGCTAATTGTAAGTTACAGCTAATCACTTATTCACCCAGCAAGACATGAGGTGGAGGTTCACTATAATGAGCATCTTCAGGGTCATGATGAAGAACAGAGAGCAGAGGGACTGTCACCTGAGCTATAGGTGAAGTTAAATGATGTGGCTCTGATAGAAAACAGTAGCAACCTTCTTCTAGCCGGGTAATGTCAAAATATCTGGTCCTTTACTTCAGTCAAAATAAAAGCATTTAATCCTAACGTAGCTAAACACAATAAAAATCCTTCAGATCAACACACTACGTCTCATTGCTGCAGCCAGTCTTATAGTCTAGTTCTACATGTAGACAGAAAAGTGTTGCTCAATAAACCAGGAAAATATCTCCTGGTGCCAGTAAGATGTAGTAGAAAGTGCAAAAGTAAGCCTCCCTCTTCTCTTTCATATCTTCTGTGCTGATTCTAAACATACAGCTCTGGCTTTAAAGATGCAGAATAATTAAGAAATAAATCATAGCAATTAATCACAGTTGGACCATTAATTAACTATTTTATTTTTCTGAATTACATATGTAATATTATATAAACTAAGGATACAGTTTTACTGAAGGCGAGACATACATACCATATGTATACAGTTATTAATAACTGTAATATTAGTACTGATAAGCTCCAGGATGAGGCTATATGCTATATTTTAAACACCACAACTTAACACCCTTTCCACTCAAAGTGTTTAATAGTAAGAACTGCACTAATGTCTCACATGCAGATCAAAAGACTGTGTTGTAAAATGTTTCATTTATTATTTTTGGCAGGCCAAATTTCTTCAGAAGTAGAATGAAGGGCTGAAAAGATTAAAAACGGTAATTTATGTAGATGACAAAAGAAACATATTTATCTGGCCCAAAGTAAACATCTCTGAGTTTAAGATTTTTTCTAAATACTTCAAAATGTGTCATTATTTGCTCCAGCAAAATGGTTTTTCATCAGGCCAAAACTCTGTTTCTCCTTATCCTTCATTCAGCTTCTAACAAAAATAAAAAGTAAAATTATTGCAAAGCTTTTTTGTTTGATTCACAATAACTTACATTCAGTCTAAAACTAGCCGAGATAGAGAACTGGTACAAACAGAATCAGAATCAGAATCAGCTTTATTGCCAAGTTTGTGCATACAAACAAGGAATTTGACTCCGGTACACTTTGCTCTCTGGGTTTTGTTTTTGAACTACAGAACATACATATTTACAATGTACAATATACATATATATAAATAAAAAGGTGCATTTGCAACAGCTGTATGCTGTTTTTGGTATTCTATTAAATGTTCAACAGAGAAAGCCTGGGGGAAGAAACTGTCTCAGCGGCGGCTAGTTTTTGTGAACAGTGCACTGTAGCGGCGGCCTGAAGGTAAAACCCTGAACAGTTTGTGTGCAGGGTGTGTGGGGTCTGCAGAGATTTTAGCAGCTCTTTTCCTGACCCAAGACCTGTATAAGTCCTGGATGGAGGGAAGGTCAGCCCTGATTATTCTCTCTCCAGACCTGATTATTCGTTGCAGTCTGGACCTGTCCTGTTTTGTGGATGAACCAAACCACACTTAGATGGATGAAGACAGGACAGACTGTATGATGGCAGTGTAGAAGATGACCAGCAGCTCCTGTGGAAGGTTGAACTTCCTGAGTTGCCTCAGGAAATACAGTCTCTGCTGGGCCTTCTTTCGAACAGTGTCTATGTGTGAAGACCATCTCAGGTCCTCAGAGATGGTGGTTCCTAGGAACCTGAAGTGGTCCACAGCCGATACAGTGTTGTTGGGGATGGTGAGGGGGGTGTATGGCGGTGGTGTTCTCCGAAAGTCCACCACCATTTCCACAGTCTTGATTGGGTTCAGTTCCAGGTAGTTCTGACCACACCAGTGGACCAGCCGATCCACCTCCTGTCTGTATGCGGACTCATCACCGTCCTGGATCAGTCCAATGACAGTAGTGTGGTCTGCAAACTTAAGGAGTTTCACGGACGAGTCCGATGAGGTGCAGTCATTTGTGTAGAGGGAGAAGAGGAGTGGGGAGAGAGCACACCCCTGGGGGGCACCAGTACTTGTTGATCTGGTTTGGGAGAAGATGCTCCCCAGTCTCACCTGCTGCTGTTGGTCCGTCAGGAAGCTGTTGATCCACAGACAGGTGGAGGCTGGGATGTTGAGCTGGGTGAGCTTCTGGTGGAGGATGTCTGGTATGATGGTGTTGAAGGCCGAGCTGAAGTCTACAAACAGGATCCTGGCGTACGTCCCTGGATGGTCGAGGTGTTGCAGAATGAAGTGTAGACCTAAGTTAACAGCATCATCAGCCGACCTGTTTGCTCGGTAAGCAAACTGCAGGGGGTCCAGCAGGGGGTCTGTGATGTCTTTCAGGTGCTTCAACACCAGCCGCTCAAAGGATTTCATGACCACAGACGTCAGGGCTATAGGCCTGTAGTCATTTAATCCTAGGATGGTGGGTTTCTTGGGCACCGGGATGATGGTGGATCGTTTGAGGCAGGATGGGACCTCACACGTCTCCAGTGACTTGTTGAAGATCCGGGTGAACATCGGGGCGAGTTGGTGTGCACATGCTTTCAGGCATGATGGGGAGAGGTTATCAGGTCCTCCAGCTTTCTTTGTGTTCATGCGCTGAAAGAGCCTTTTTACATCTTCCTCGGAGATCTTTAGTGCAGGCAGAGGATCTGAAGGTAGGGGGTTGGTTACTTTATGGGAGGAATTTGTTCCTGAATGGGATGTGGAGGAGATGATTTGAGGTTTGAACGGCTTCTTTTCATGTCTGCAGTAGAAGCCATTCAGACGGTTGGCCAGGCGAGGACTCTGTTCAGGATGGGTGGGGGGGCTCCTGTAGGCAGTCAGGTTTCTCAGACCGGTCCAAACACCCGAAGTGTCACCAGCAGAAAGGCTGTTTTTCAGCTTCTCACTATATCTTCTCTTGGCTGCTTTGATCTCCTTTGTTAGTCTGTTCCTGGCCTGCCTGTACCGCGCCCAATCTCCACTGCTGTGAGCTTCTTCCTTGTCCCTGCACAGATTCCTGAGATGTGGAGTAAACCATGGCTTGTTGTTCTCAAAGGTGCAGAAGGTCTTGGTCTGCACACACATGTCCTCACAGAAACTGATGTATGATGTCACCACATCAGTTAATTTGTTTAAGTCATTGGCTGAAGTTTCAAAAACAGTCAAGTCTGTGCATTCAAAGCAGGCCTGTAGCGTCTGCTTTGATTCCTCAGTCCACTTCTTAACAGTGTGAACCGTGGGTTTGGAAGCTCTTAGTCTCTGTCTGTAGGTTGGGATGAGGTGGATAAGACAATGATCCGAGAAACCCAGAGCAGCCCTGGTAACAGCATGGTATGAGTCCCTTATAGCTGTGTAACAGTGATCCAGTGTGTTTTTGTCTCTGGTGGGACATTCAATATGCTGTCTGTATTTGGGGAGCTCATTAGAGAGGTTTGCGCTGTTAAAATCTCCCAGTGTTATGATGAAAGAGTCAGGGTGTTTTTTCTCCACGTCTGTAATCAGCTCAGCAAGATGTTTTTCCGCGGCAGAAGTGCAGCCATGCGGTGGAAAATATGAGCCGATTATTATAAACGAGGAAAACTCTCTCGGTGAGTAAAACTGTTTACAGATTATGGAAAATGACTCCAGATCCAAACTACATGTTTTTCCCAGCACTTTTATGTCTCTGCACCAACCTTCGTTTATATAAAAACAGATTCCGCCTCCTCGCTTCTTCCCCGATAGCTCCGTGCTTCGATCCGCTCTGAACAGCTGGAAGTCCGGCAACAGCAGTGCGCGGTCCGGGATGTTGTCACTCAGCCATGTCTCGGTGAAGCAGAGAACCGCTGATCCGCGGAGGTCCGTGTTTTAACCGGTGAGGAGAAGCAGCTCGTCCATCTTGTTGCTTAGAGAGCGGACATTTGCCAGATGGATTGCAGGCAGTGGTGTACGAAGTCCTCTTTTGCGGAGCTTTACCAGCGCACCAGCACGCTTTCCCCTGTGGCGCTTTTGGCGCAGTATCCCATACAGAACCGCAGCTCCGCTTGCCAGGAGCTCGGTGAACCTCGGATCAGTGAAAGATGGTGAAAAAATCCCAAGAGAGAACTCTCTGATGTTGAGAAGTTGCTCTCTACTGAATGAGACCACAGATTTGTGGCCCGAGACCACAGTACTGTGGCTCGAAAAACATAAAAACACACAAAATACACAAACAAAGAGAGAGCGAAGCTCCGAGGCTGCCATCGTCGGCGCCATCTTGTTGGAAAAGATATGTCCTATATTATTTTAATTTTAAATTACCTATAAATTGTCTTATTGAAATCTAAATATTTTGGATTTTGGATGTTTTGAGACCCTAAAAACGCCCCTGGTGGTGCCAAAGAGGGTGTAGGGTGATGAAGAGGATCATACAATGACTCTTCTTACACATAACATTGGTCTTAGTATGGAAAAGGTTTTTAGTGATTTATGGAATTTCAGGATATGCAATGTTTCTTGAAAGAAAGAAAAAAACAAACTTCTCCACATACATCTCTGCATCCAGGAACAAACACCCACAGATCAATCAAATTGTTCCACTCAGATATACATTTAAGCCTAAAACTAAACTAAAACACACCGTTACAGGATAATGTGACTATAGGTCTGTCACCTTTATGTCTGTGGTCATGAAATCCTTTGAGCAACTGAGTGTTCCCTGCCGTTTGCTTACAGGTTGCTTACTTCACTCGCATCGAGACAATCAAGACAATTCCAGGAATGTATGCCAGGATTCTGTTAGTGGACTTCAGATAAGCCAGATATCCTCTAGCAAAAGCTTACCCAGCTCACAGTGCAGTGGATCACCAGCTTCATGACTGAAAGGCAGCCGTAGGAGATGCAGGGTGTCTTCTCTCTCCACTCCTCATCTCTTTTTATAAAACTGACAGCTCCTTTGCAGACCAGCTTGTGAAACCCTTTGGAGATGACACCACTCTCATTGGTCTGATCCAGGATTGTGACCAGACCACTGGTCTGGTCTGAACCACCTGGAAGTTAACCCATTCAAGACCGTCAGTCCCTATCCTGTTTACCATTGCTGTGCTGATTTGTTCTCATCAGATGCTCACAAGTTCCGTTTGCACCAGTTCATAGCTTTTATTGTAAATTTCCTTAATAAATGCTCATCTTCAATATGAGACTTCTGCTACTCCAGCTTCACTTGGGAAAAATTCCACCACAAAAACATGACAAATGATGATTTTTGAATCGATGGGAATAACTGCTTTTGGCTTCCGTACTTTTTTGTTTACAGCATAAAATAAAACTTAGCCCTATTTAAGGGGAACACACATACATTACCTGAGGTGGGATGATGGACTTGCTCATCATCAAGCTGATTAAGGAAACAAAATATCATGATAAAATGCACCAGACAGGACAAGGGTTGTGTACTTGAAGTGGCTCTTTTATAACAAAGAAGCCCAAGTTCTTCTGCTAACCATCACGTCTGAAAACTATTTCTACCAATTTCCTTAGGCTTTACATGAAGTCACAAATGTTAAAATCTGATTAGATGAAAATTAATTTGTGAGTTCCAGGATTTCCTGGAGCAGATATAGTTAGAGCAACTCAAAGTCATACATCCATACCAAGTGATATTAGTATGTTGACATTGCAATACAAATGTGAAACAGAAATAACAAGACTAACATTTCTATCATGTGTGTTTGCTATGTGGCCTGATAGACCTGCGCTCTGCCTGAGAGGCTGCTCCAACAACCACAAAGGCAATAATCCCCTTTTGCACCCAGTCTCTTTGTGCTTTCTCTTTGCTCTATATCTTTTAGTATCACAAGCTTTTTCAACTCTCCAAACGTCCACCCTCTCCTACAGCTTTTTATCTTTCAGCTTATTTAATCCCCCACAAGCCTTGATATTTGTTCCTGTCTCCCACTATCCTTCAGTTTGTCTCTTTCTCGCCTCTCCCCGTCTTACAGTCTTTCCGTTGGTTTGCACAGTTGTTCTACTTCCCTCTTGTCCAAGCCCATTCCCAGGAGAAATGTCAATGTAGTGTTGAGAGGTTTAGGCTGTGAGCAAAACATTTTCCTCTCCACTTCACACAGGACATAAGGATGAGACTAACACAAGCAGAGGAGTATGAGGCTCCTCTGAGAGTTTAAACTTGTGTAGGTCTGGGTGGAACAGATGATATCACAGTGGTCAAAAGAGAAACTGTTAAAAGCATTGCTACTCCTTTGTTCAGAAATGTTGGGCAAAGTGTTACTTGTGTGACTACTGGGGGGATTTAAAGATGCATAGGTTTCTGGTTCTAACTCTACATTTTCAGATGTTATATCTGTGTGCTAGGCTACTGTACTTAACTAAGCTGTTCAAGTATCGTACACAATGCATATTTCATTTTATAACTTTGTAATTTGTCCTAAATTCCAAATACTCTAATTATTTTAACAATTTTTTTCTCACTTTTTCTCAGCGAGATTATACATAAATTATAAGTTATCTTCAACAAGGTTATTTCAACTCTTTCCCTGCAGATAATTTTCTAAAATGCTTGCAAGCAGCCAACTCAATCAAGATTAATCTTTCTCAGGTTCTGTCAGATAACCTGATTATAGTTTAAACATCTATATAGTGTCGTTAAATCTGTCAAGCAGAAACACACAAAAAAAGAAACATTCACATTAAGCTACTCTAAACTGCCAAAGGTTTTCGATCCATAGGGTTCAATATAATGTTAAACCACTATTTCCTGTAGTTTCCGACAATTTCCCACATTTCCTGCAGTTTTCTACAGTTTAAATTGTTCTATGGAGTTCTTTCACAATATTTAGGAGTGTGCTTACGGGACTTTCTGACTAGTCTTCAAGGAGAGTATTTGTGAAGTCAGACCCTGATTTTGAATAAGAAGGCTTCATTTGATGTCTAGGGTCTAATTCATCCCAAAAGGGCTGAGGTCAAGATTGTGTACAGCCCAGATACATTCTTCCACACCAAATTTGCCTTTCTATATTTTAATTAGCACGGCTTTGTGCACTGGTGTGCAGTCATGTGTGAACGGGCAGGGGGCATCCCCGAAGTTTTCAATAGAGCATGAACTTTCAAGATTTTTAGACAATCATTAATGTTATCTATGGAAAAGTTTTTAAAAAGTCGGCCAAAAGTAACTTACTGTATCCCTACACAGTATCACACTGTAACATCCTTATTTCCGACACACATGGAATGTGTAAGGTGGCACACCATAAACAATTAAAATAGGTCATGTTTGTGACAGTATGTTAATGATGTGATACTGATAACACTCTTTCAAAAAATGCTGAATCTCATCATGTTGACATCCACGTCAGATACACCAGCTTACTATCAGGATAGGAAAAAGTGTGGGGACTGAAGTGACATCCAACCTAACCAATTTCACATTGCAAGTAGCAAAACCAGTTGGATTTCTTCCTGGTTATTCTTTGAGATCATGCTGGCTTATACTAGCAATGCAGGCTAGTAATGACTTATTTAATATTAAAGCATTCAAACCCTGTAAAGCAATGAGTTCAAATACAGAGTTTGAAAAGTAATATACATGGCCAATTTGATGAGAAACTGACTGAACTGCAAATAAACAGTAGCTAGGTGCTGTATTCACCTAACTGCATGTGAGACAGCAATGGGAGTGGGGGTGGAGGCATGGAGGGATCAAGTTAATTTACATTTATCAGCATGTCACATGTATTTTTTGTAGCTGCTAGGGGTTTTCAAAAAAATTAAACAGTTCATTTATAAAAGCATTTACAATATACAGGGGTTGAACAATGAAACTGAAACACCTGTCATTTTAGTGTGGGAGGTTTCATGGCTAAATTGGACCAGCCTGGTAGCCAGTCTTCATTGATTGCACCAGTAAGAGCAGAGTGTGAAGGTTCAATTAGCAGGGTAAGAGCACAGTTTTGCTCAAAATATTGAAATCCACACAACATTATGGGTGACATACCAGAGTTCAAAAGAGGACAAATTGTTGGTGCACGTCTTGCTGGCGCATCTGTGACCAAGACAGCAAGTCTTTGTGATGTGTCAAGAGCCACGGTATCCAGGATAATGTCAGCATACCACCAAGAAGGACCAACCACATCCAACAGGATTAACTGTGGACGCAAGAGGAAGCTGTCTGAAAGGGATATTCGGGTGCTAACCCGGATTGTATCCAAAAAACATAAAACCACGGCTGCCCAAATCACGGCAGAATTAAATGTGCATCTCAACTCTCCTGTTTCCACCAGAGCTGTCCGTCGGGAGCTCCACAGGGTCAATATACATGGCCGGGCTGCTATAGCCAAACCTTTGGTCACTCATGCCAATGCCAAACGTCGGTTTAAATGGTGCAAGGAGCGCAAATCTTGGGCTGTGGACAATGTGAAACATGTATTGTTCTCTGATGAGTCCACCTTTACTGTGTTCTCCACATCCGGGAGAGTTATGGTGTGGAGAAGTCCCAAAGAAGCGTACCACCCAGACTGTTGCATGCCCAGAGTGAAGCATGGGGGTGGATCAGTGATGGTTTGGGCTGCCATATCATGGCATTCCCTTGGCCCAATACTTGTGCTAGATGGGCGCGTCACTGCCAAGGACAACCGAACCATTCTTGAAGACCATGTGCATCCAATGTTTCAAACATTGTATCCTGAAGGCGGTGGGGCCGTGTATCAGGATGACAATGCACCAATACACACAGCAAGACTGGTGAAAGATTGGTTTTGATGAAACATGAAAAGTGAAGTTGAACATCTCCCATGACCTGCACAGTCACCAGATCTAAATATTATTGAGCCACTTTGGGGTGTTTTGGAGGAGCGAGTCAGGAAACGTTTTCCTCCACCAGTATCACGTAGTGACCTGGCCACTATCCTGCAAGAAGAATGGCTTAAAATCCCTTTGACCACTGTGCAGGACTTGTATATGTCATTCCCAAGATGAATTGACGCTGTATTGGCCGCAAAAGGAGGCCCTACATCATACTCATAAATTATTGTGGTCTAAAACCAGGTGTTTCAGTTTCATTGTCCAACCCCTGTATGAGGAAAGCTCTCTTGACCCTGTCCTCATTTGTAGGAAATGTTTGAAGTTGTTGGTTGTATGATCAGTTTTTGAGAAGGGCATCTGAAGTTTGATCAATTTTCAGTATAATGTCCTGTAATATTGAAGCATTTATTTTCTAAAGACTGTGTAATATTGTGAGGTGTACACACCCATTGTGTTCCATTTTACCTTTACACATAATACTAAAAACTGTGTAGTAATTTTTTAACAGATATAATACATAATTTTGCAGTCCCACTATAAAATGGAAAAATATGCATTTCAACGATCCTACTTGATAGCTATGTTTCTAGGTCTTGACAGCTATTTGGTGCTCAAGTAGGTCAGAAAAAGTGTTGCAAGATATAAATAAAATAGGAAGATCTGGCAGGGAGAGAAGAGCACAAAGAGAGGGCAGTGGAAAAGACAGCTAAGCCAGACATTATGAAAGGCTGCACTTGATTTATGTATTCTCTGCAAAGTTTTCAGCTATGTGGAACAAAGGAAAAGTCACATATGCTGTAACATAAATTACTCTGTATGTACAACACTGTTAAAAATGATGAAACAGGAAAAAGTCAGAAAGTAAGCACGAATAAATAATCTCAAGTAGAGTTGAGGATAGATTTTCAAGCTACTCTGAGGTTAATGCATAATTCACATTTTGGCATTGCGTACTCAAGATCTATACTTCTATTTTCTTTAGGTCTGTCTTCAATATCTCTGTCCCTTCTGACCCTCCTTCTGTGTTTGTGTCTATATTTATTTCCCTGTGCATAATGTTTAGACCTCTGTCATCTGTGGCTGCTCATCCATGACATCATATCCATTTCTTGAATGCCTTGCCGGAAAAAGTAATGCAGTGGAGCGTGGCAGGGCGACCCATAACTCTAGGGCTAAATGGAGCAGAGCACCTCAGCAGGCCCCCAACTGACCACTATGTAACCGCTGCTAACACATTTTACTTTAAATGCCCCTAAGTGACTGGGGGACTGGCCAGGGGACATTGTCCTATGGTGGGACATTGGACTGTGAGCTGAAGGAAGTTGGAGAGTTCCAGTAAAAAGCAGGACAGACACCACTCGAAACTCAGGTTAGAGCCAAAGGGGCCCATGTTCAAACTGAAGCACAGATATGCCAGCCATCTGGAAAGGAAAAATAATTTTTCCTTGCTAGAGGCTAGGATAAGACTTAGGGTAGAAAAACAGTGACAAACAGGGAATGTTCGACTTAAATGTGGGTGTGGGGTGATATGAACTGCTAAAGGTCAATGCAGGACAACTAAGGGATTAAGTTTAGGTGTCAACTAAATAAAGTCAATTAAATAATTAAAGAAACAAAGATGTTAAGATGGCATGACTTAAATTCTTCTGACAGAAAACTAAGCAACTTAATAGGAGAGTGTGGATTGAAATCATAAAACAAAACAAAAAAATTTAAAAGGCAAAAAAAGTGTAATCGTGTTCACTGTCAAGAAACAGAAGAATATGGGCCAAATTAAGAAAGTAAAATGTATGGGTTTTGGTGATGTTTACACAGACTTCACTGTATGGATATTTTGTGTCTAAATATGTTTGGTTATAGTAATTACATATGTACATTTTTATGATTGTAACAATCACCCTTTTTGTTCCAAATATCAATTTGACTCAAAAAAGGCATTTGCTGATACAAAGTCCAAATCTGATAGCATCAAAATAATCAATGCCACCTACTGCATTTATGCTTGCAAGCTAAGTAGCTTTGAATTTCTGTAAAATAAGACATTACATTTTATTAGAAATATGAAGTCTGCATTACGGTACGACAGGGCTTGTGTAATACTTTATTAACTCATCAATGATGTTCATGATGTTGCATCTGTTTTTCTTGATAGCTGTAGATATTTTGTCCCAATCAGAGTTTTTCCAGGTCAGCCCTAATGCTTCGCCAGCACGAGCCCAAATTGATTTTAAAAATCCACAAAACTGTCCTGATAAAACCTCACCTAAAATCCATAAGATATACAGTATCTCATTTCACGCTACAAGTACAGTCTTTAATAAACTTAGTTATTGTTTCCATCCGGGGCACTTTGCTGCAGTGGCAGGCTAAGACTCACATGTCTACTCACTGTTTTGATATAACCCGTCAGATTAAACCCAAACTCAGCTAATGTATTTCAGAGTGGTTCTAGTTAATAAAACCTGCAGAATAAGTTTTTCTCTTGCTTCATACACGATACTTTTGTTTAAAAGCATTCCACAATTGAATTGTTAGGGTTTCAGCTGTTCTCTGTGTAGCTGTGTTTCCCACGTCAGCAGCTCTCAGAGGATATTTGAACAGAGCATGCAGATGAGCTCACATGACACAGACAGACAGGAAGCTAAAGCAGCCATTGCAGTCCCTCTTTCAGTGTGAACGTCACTGTAAAAATTTATTCTGGAATGTCCAAAACAGGTAACAGGAGTTAAGAATAGACAGGAATAACGACATTGGAAAATGACTGAAAAATTTCTTTATCAGGACACTCCTATAAGTTGGGTTTTTACAATGGGTTTTTAGATAAGCTAGACCCATTGTGTTTCAAGTGCAATTTCTGTTTATCCTTTCAGATAACCTACCTGAAAAGATCAAAAGATAACCTGCTTCCGGATACAGAGATTTATAACATAAATGAACAAATACATAAGATTTCCGTCTCAGAGCCGAAACATATGCAATTCTGAGTCATAATAAAATAAAACAAGAATTAAATGTGTAGAATCTTTCCCACAGGAGTATTTGCATCTATTTTAATACAAATTTATTTGATGTTCAGTTGAAACTCGTCATAACTAGCAAATCTGGACACAAGATCATAATGTATTTTTATGGATTAATGAGAAATATTGATAAGCAAAAACAGTAAATGTAATGGGCTTATATCTTCTGCTATAAAATCAATCTAAATGTGAAGTATACTTCCTGACATCTTAAAGAATGCATGTGAACAACCAGAATAAGGCATTTTTAAATTCAGGTGTCTCAGTCAATTCCATGGCCATAGGTGTACAAAACCAACCCCTGAGGTATGCAGACATTTTCCACAAACATTTCTTAAAGAATGGGTCAATCTCAAGGGATCAGTGAATTCCGGCATGGTACCGTCCAGCCTTGAAATTTCCTTGACCCTCAATATTCCTCCGTCAACTCTTAGTGGTATTTTAACAAAGTGGAAGGGATAGGGAATGAAAAAAACAAAAAGTGGTAGGCCAAATTTCTGCAGTCGGTAGATACAGACCTCTAAAATGTCATGTGGCCTTCAGAATAGCTCAACAGTGTGTAGAGGGCTCGATGGAATGAGTTTCTATAGCTAAGCAGCTACTTCCAAGCTAATTATCACTCAAAAAGTGCAAATCATTTAATGCAGTACAGTAAAGCAAGCCAGTACTGTATGATAGAGCACTGGAGATGTTTCCTCTGAAGTGATAAATCATGTCTCTTGTTGTGGTCATTTATTTTGGTTGGATAGACTGACTGGGCTGCGCAGTTCGACATGAGCAGCTCAGCAGTTGTCGCAGCGATGGACATTGAACTGACGTCATCAGAGCTATAAAAAGCTGAGGAAACAAAGTTTCTGCGGCATTTCCAGCGTGTCTAAAAGGATGACGGAGGCGCATATCTGGAGAGACAAAAGCTCCCAGGCGTACTTTTCCTCCACACGACCATTCCCGGAAGAGCTTGAAACCTGGAAATCTGTCTGATACAAGTAGGTCAGAAGATTCATAACCTATCGAAGACACTCCAGCGCAGGTGAAAACCCACAGAGGTTTGTTGCCAAGGAGATGAATTTTCCTCCTTGTTGATTCAGTCGACTGCAACGGTTCCTCATATTTTTCCGTTTTGGACAGATGAGAAGTTTACCGTTTTTGAGTTGATCACGGACGTGTGACACTCTGGTCCCCCCCCCCCGTTTTTCTTCAGACCTACGACCCATCCTCACGCCGGTGAAGAGAAGAATTCAACGTCAAAGTAATTTTTGTTGTTTTTATATTACATTAGATAGGTGTATTTAGAACTCTGGGCTGGGTGAGGCATAGTTTAAGGTGAATTAGAGACACCATTAGTTAATCCAAGGTATTAACTTGTTGCATGCAATATTGATTGAAGTGTTTTATGCTGAGCTGTTTGATTTGCTGTGCAAGTGTAGCTTGATTGCGGAGTGCGGATGCGATTCGCAAGGTGTGTTTTCATGTTTTTGTCCGGCTGATCCCAAATCAGCCAGAAGTTAGAAGTTTTTCATTCAAAGCAGCCGCGGTCTGGGCCTCCTGGCCTGACCATTAATTTTTTCCAGTTTTGTTATTGGAGTTTTTCCACCGAGTTCCCGCCTCGGAGTTTTATGACCCTTTGTTCGAGATTTGGGGCAATCAGCTGTTAGTGGCTAAAGACATGGCCTTACCGTTCTACCTGCTAATCGCCGCCATCAAGACGCATCAGCGCACACAGAAGACTTCCCTGTACAGTGCTTCTGCTCAACTTTCCACGTTAACCCAAATTGCCCCTTTTTGTCCATAAAACTGCTGGTTTGATCTTCATAGAAACACAATTTGCATATATTTTCTTTTATTATAATTTTTAGACAGTCTTTTTACTCCTTTGTGTAGAATAGTTCTTATTAGTTAGGTGAAGGTTTTTTGGATCAGAATAGTAATTATATCAGGGCTATATGGTTTCAATAAATGTTCACATACATAAAGAGAAGCGTTTGTGTTTATTTCATACAAGAGTGATTTATCCGTCAAAATAAGGCCAAAGTTCCCCCAACCGTTCGATAAAACAGTGACATTTAGCATGGTTTTGGTTAATAGTTATCAATTATTACTGATAATTAACAAATAGTAATTATTAAGTGCTTCGAGTCCATAATCACAACATAATCATGACATCTCTGATTTCTATTTTTAAGCAATGACTTTTGGTTAAGAAAATTATTTTTCTGAATTATGATTTTTTTATTATAATTTTTTGATAAATATTCATTGATCAATAATCATAATCCTACACTACAATGGAGAAATCTGTTTGAATAGGCCCTTTAGTTCCAGTGAACGGATCTCTTACTGCTGCAGCAAACCAAGATGTTGTCGACAGTTTAGTTTAGGGATGGCCCTTTCAGTTCTAGTGACCAAACACCATAAAGACATGAATGAGAAAGTTTTGTGTGGAAGAACTTGACTGGGCTGCACAGAGCACAACCTCAACCTACCAGGCCTCCTTTGTCATGAAAGAGCAGAGGCTATAAGCCACATCTTCTTGTCCGACTTCAGTGCTTGACTTTACCATTGAGGTTTTAGAAAAATGGTCAGATACTGCCATAACACACTTGTAAACCTTGTGGAAAGTTAAAGACATTGTAGCTGCAAAAGGTGGGTAAATGCTTTCTTTAAAGCCTTTGTATTAAAAATTTGATGTCATTAAAGTTTGCGTCTCAAAGCAAGTGATTCTCTTGGCAATTTAATGTATATTTTAATAAATTGAAGAAAATTACTGGATGTTTCTTGCTCTTGGGTACAAACAGAATCAACCAACAAAAACAAAAAAGTAAGTTTGATTTACAGTTATATTCAATAAATTTGAATAGATTTGAAAAATATGTCAGTAAATCAGTTCACTAAGTGAAACACATGATATATATTAATTACACACGCACTTTTTCATTTTCAAGCTTTAATTTCTATTAATTATGATAATTTTCAGCTTACAGCTAAAGAAAACATTACATTTAATATTAGAATATTACATTTTATCAATTAAAAGATTTTTTAAAACATAAATGTGGGCTTAATGGAAAGTATTTTTAATACCTGTTTAAAGGTTGTTATTTTCAAAAGGTACTTTTAATCTGACAAAAAAAAAGCTTCTTTGGAACATATTTTCTAATGTATTATTTAAATGACTGTAAATGAATAATAACTAAAGAAATAATATTTAGCATTTAATGCTATAATAAATCAGGCCCTGTACTTTTGCCACTGTATTAATGCATGTTTGATCCTGCAGCCCTCCCGTTTGTACAAGTGCTGTTATAGCAACAATTCATCAGTGGTTGAAGTGTGGCAGTATGCTGTTTGATCAATCAGGAGCATGAGAGACAGTGTTGCATAAATTGATTGTATAATTTAGATAGATGAGCAGCGGGTCACCATGAGAATGCCACTGAAAGCAAGAGACACACTTATGAAAATAGTAAACTTTTAACAGACATTGTCTTGGAAATCGATGTCCTTCTGGTGTATTTGGTGTTTAAAAAACTGTGGATGTGATGCTCAAAACAAACAGAATTAAACATTCCAGGAACTGAAAAAGACCTGGGTGGGTAAAGTGTGCTGTGTTTCTTTTCTATGAAAAATGACCTCCACATTCTCTCAGCAAAGCCATGTGCATAGCTCACCATTTCTAGGTGAGTCATGAAAATTCTAGATGCCTAATTGTATCTTGCAGTGTTAACAGCTTCTGAGCTAGAGGCAACTGTGGAAAAAAATATCTAAGTAGGAGGAACAAAAACTGTTTTGTTTATTCTTTGAAGCAAGTAGGACATATTTTTTAGATCTTTAATTAACTTCTCTTTTATATTTTTGAGCTTGCACATTGTATTCTTTTTAGTTGACATACTGAGCTCTGTGGGCTGAAGTAAACAGCTTGAACAACTGGATACTCTAAGAGTCCTAAACTTGGAAGAGCCCATTCATTAGGTAGATATGAAGGCCTAAGCTGTCTTATTGTAAGAGAAAATGCAGAAAACAAGTTGAAAGCATGAATATTTCTCCTCTTATGTTTAATCTTAAAAGAGGTGTTCATTGATTATTCATATGTAATGGAGTAAGTTCTATGATATGAAAATGAACAAACACATTGCCTTGAAAATATTTTTATACCCCTTGAACATGTTCACGTTTTTTCAGATCACAGCCAAAAATTTCAATGCATTTCATTGGGATTTCCTGTAAGAGAAGAACAAAGTGCATCTGTGATGAGAAAGATAAATAATACATGGTTTTGACCTTTCAAATTCTTAAAACGGTGTTGTCAATTTGAATTCAGCATCCCTGAATCTGTACTCCGTGAAACCACAACATGCTCCAATAAAATCTGAGTCCGTTAGGGTACTTTTCTACCAGATTTATACATCTAGACATAGATCTTCTTTGCAACACAGCTCAAGCTCTGTCGGATTGGATGGGGAGAGACTGTTAACAGCAATTTTCAAGTCTTGCCACAGATTTACAGTTGGATTTAGGTCTAGACTTTAACTAAGCTGTTTTAACACATGAATTTATTTTGAGCTAAACCAGACATGTCAAGCTCAAGGCTTGCAAACTTAACAATAATATCTGGCCCTCGAGATGACTACATGTGTTTATTATTGATGGCTAGCCTGTATAGCGTTCACACTTGTGACACTATATGTCCAGTAATGCATTCCAACAACTATTTGTTGCTCAGAAGAGGTTTACACGCTGTGTTAAAGGAAGACTCAGATGCACCAAGGAAACCTATGGAACTTTCACATCACCAACTTATGAAAAACACAGTCAGTCCTGCTGGGTTGCATTCACACAGCACTTGCTGTCTGTTAAGCGTCAAAAATAATCTAGATTTTATTTCTTTTCCCAGGCTGTCTCTCTGGAACACCTAACAGTCAGAGTGCCCAGATCAATGCCATGAATTCAATACCAATTGAATTATATCTTTCTTTTTGTAAAAACATGGCATGCACGTATTTACAAAAAAATATTTGTATTTTCCTTTTATATTTTTTTTTAATATGAAGAGCAAAGTGGAACCGAAGCCAAATTCCTTGTTTGTGTTCACAGACTTGGCAAATAAAGCTGATGAAGCCAAGACCATATCCAGATGGAGCTTATACAGCTACAGTATATGCGCACATTCAAGAAAAATGTATGACCCTGCGGGTCTTGCACAGTTTTCCTCCTTCATCCTTGAGAAAATGCCACACCTCCATCTATAAACTGCACAAACTGCCTGTATGGTAAATAGGCAATAAGCAACTTTTCTCTGTGATGAGTGACAGAAGCTATCTTAAATATGCAAACCTCCAAAGTATTCTAAAAATTTTATACCATACTTTCAAGAACTTGTTGCCAATTAAGAAACAATACCAAGCATTCTCCTCTCACAAAAATGAATAGCAGTGAAAATGAAATGTGTCTTCCTTGAAGAAACTGTACATGTTTTTGTTTATTATTTTAAAATATATAATTAAGCCCATAACTATTCATAACCATGGCGGATTTGGATTTTAAATTTATTTTCTTTAAACAATTTGTCACGATCCTGAGGTCATTGGGTTTTGATTTTATTTTGTGTATGTATTTTACTGCTTATTTTGTACTTAAGATCTTGCTTTCTTTAGTTTATTTCTCTGTGCTAATTTTTTGTTAGGTGTTTTCTTTTTTAGTACCTACTTTTGGGTTTCAGTATTCTTTATCCATCTAGAGTTATTTCTGTTAGGTACTTTCCTGGGTTCCTTTCCGTTTCTGCTCTGGCTAATTACACTCCCTCCTTCAGCTGCTCTGCATACCTGCTGTCACAGCTGCTCCAAATCTCCTCTGATTACCCTTCAGGTTTGCTTGTCATTTCTCCACCCCTGCCTCTGTATTCAAGATATTTGGTTCTCATTGTTTTCCACTGGATCCTTCCTTTAATATGCCCTTTTTCCTAGCTGTTCACACAGTCTTGGCAGTAAGTTTTTGGATTTTTTTAAAATTATTAAATCACTTTACTCACCATGCTGCTTTTCAGCCTCGCAAATCATGACCCAAATAAGTTTGTATTGTTAGAAAGTTACACAACCTTCGCTCCAATTATAGAAAACAACGTAAAAGGAGTGGCATTAATAAAAAAAAAGGGTTTTTAATTTACATATTATCAAAAATGGAAATGTAAGAATTATTCACAGCCTTCTCAATAAAAAGTGGAACAATCTTTATTGGCATTACAGCAATCAAAAGCTTCTTGCAATTGCGGACCAGATTTTGTCGGGTCTTTTTTACAATTCACCTTTAGTGGTGAGCTGAGGTTGGAAGGCCTCCCTGCCATCACCCTAATCTTCAACTCCCTCCACAGATTCTCTATCAGATTTAAGTCAGCACTGTGGTTGGGCCACTCCAAAATGTTAATATTGCTTCTAATCTAAGGAAACATGCTGTTTCACAAAAAACTAAAAAAAACTAAACTTGGTCTGTTGGCGTATTCTCCAACCTGCTAGTCTAAACTTCCCATGAGCCTTTCCAGCTTATCAAATTAGGTTAGAGATCATGTCTTGGTATATTTGCTTCTTTGGATGATTGAAAAGTGTTGTGTGAATTATTAAACTTTTCAAACTCATCTTGGGTGTTATAGCCTAACCCTGCTTTAAGCCTCTTTAGCTTTATCCCTGATCTATCTGGTGACTTCCTTGGTCATCAAATATGATATTTGTTTATTAATGTTCTCTAGGCCATCACAAATAAACTTTATTCCTACTAAGATTAAATTACACTCTGTTGGACTCTACTGACTAATGAGGTTCTTTCTAGTGACAGTAAATTCAACTTGGACATATCAGAGTAAAGGGAGAGGAATACATTTTATTTGTAAAAAACAAACAATCAAAATCATGTATAATATTCCATCTACTCAACAATAGTTCCAATAAAATACATTATTAAAGTTTAAAAGTACCAGAGGTATGATTATGTCAAGGAGGCTGTACGGCTGTAATCGAACTGGAATAATGATGCTAGCTAAAGTTTAAGTTTAAAGTTTAAAAAAATTCAGAAACAGAAAGGGATTTAACGGAGATCTACATTCTGAAAGAATCTACACTACAAGAGGAGGAGGATGTCAGATTAATAAAAAAAAAGATACAGATCCCAACAGAAAAGAAGGGGGCAATAATCTAAAATTCTAGGAATTAAACTAACGTGAGGACCAATTTTGTGCTTCATATATTTAGATCCAAATCAATAATTACCCCTTATAAGAAAGACAAGAACAGAGCAGAACTGGTGTAACTTTGTTATGATGGGGAAGATCGAGACATGACCTCTGTAAGTTTAGAGTTAATCGAAAAAGAAATGGCTACAGGATGTTTAACAGAATAACTTGGCTTAAAATGGCTGTTTTACAAACCTTCATGGTGTTATCTCACATTGTTGCTAAAAGAGATCTCATGTGGTGTTAAAAAGCCTCTCCTTTGACAAATTTATTACATGACTCAGCTTGCACTTTACATCATTCCTTTTTTTTGCTTTTAGTTTTTTCAGATCTAAAGTACCCACTGTTCCTGAACGCAGATCATGTAAAGGCCTCTTAGTGAAAGGTTTATACAGATCCCCTAGGTTTTTTAGGGGCATTAGGAACACAAGATAACTATTTGCAAGAAGCACTTTTTCTGATTCTTTATTCATCGTAGTTCTCTGAAAGGGTAAGACACATCTTTCACAAATAAAGAAAATTAGAAATGCCTCATATTTTCGGTCTTTTCCAGCTGGCTTTCTGGCCCGCTGATACTTAGACTCACTCTCAATCTCACCTTACACTTAAGACACATTGGTCTAAATTAGTAACACACTGTGTTCACTGTAGCATTACTTTCTAGGAAACTGGGTTATTCTGAAAGTAGTTATCAAAGCCTAACACTAGCTAACACAATGTGGGAATGAACCTTAACATAATGATATTACTCAGATAAGTTGTTAAATGTTCCTAAAAATCCAGTGCCTCACTATAAAATGTTTAGATATATACAAAAAAGTCAAAAAAAAACCCGAAAACTCACATAAAAAACACTAGTTCTGATATAACTCCCTCATTCCATTCAAAAATTACTTTACAACTGCACATCCAAAACTTACAACTGTAAAGCTGGTAAAACATGATTACCCTACACACTGTAAATGTATTCCACATTATGATCGTAATGATACATCATGGTATCATGGGGGGGGGGTTTTATTTTCCCCCGTAGGGTTTTAGCAAAATTAATCAAGTTTCTTTAGATTTAAAAAAATAGGAAAATCAAATTGATCAAAAAAAATTTAAAAAAGGGAAAATTTCCCTTTATTTTAGAAAGCTCAGAAAGAGAGGAAGTTAACACCAAGTTTTCCCAAAACTGACAAAATGATTTAAAGCTGGTGGAGGTTTTTCCATTTGTTGTAATACGGCCCCTTAAAAGAGGCCTTTTTTAGTCAAACTTGTCAACAAAGTAAGACAACTTGAGAACAACTTCCTTTTTTTACTTTTAACAAGTTCTGAACATTGACCGATGCTGTAAAGCTTAAAGCAACCACAATTTGTATGGGGTCCATAATAATAATAATAATAGCCATGATGAAGTCACGCACTAAAACAGCAATTGATGAGAAATACTATGGCAATTTAAAATCACAGGATCTTATCCCTCGAGATGCCATTATCCCCTAATTATACATACTTATAAATTACTCACGGAATCCAAGTCAGTTAAATTAATTTAATGCTTCAACTGTTAGGCGTGGCACATAAGTCATGCTGTGGTATGTCTCGGTTTTGAAGTCACAGTAGAGTATGGTTTCAGTAAAACAGAGAACGATAAAGACAAAAGCTAGGTTTCTTTATTCTTATTTTAAAGAGAAAAAATAACCATTTAAAACACAGACAAGCAATTATTATGAAGGGGTTGTAACAAAATAGGCTATGTACAATACGATAGGATTCGGTGTGATTTTTCTAAACAAACCCTGTTATTTATACTCATAAAAGAGGTGATTAGATCAGTTTTCACATACTGCATCTGTGGAATATTACAAAGGTCAGACAAACATGTCAAAGATGCTGAGATCTATTTCAGGTGTCTAACTTTGATGTGATAAAATTAGACACCTGTGATGCACATTAATTAAGCTTACAGGGGTTGCACAATGAAACTGAAACACCTGTCATTTTAGTGTGGGAGGTTTCATGGCTAAATTGGACCAGCCTGGTAGCCAGTCTTCATTGATTGCACATTGGACCAGTAAGAGCAGAGTGTGAAGGTTCAATTAGCAGGGTAAGAGCACAGTTTTGCTCAAAATATAGAGATGCACACAACATTATGGGTGACATACCAGAGTTCAAAAGAGGACAAAGTGTTGGTGCACGTCTTGCTGGCGCATCTGTGACCAAGACAGCAAGTCTTTGTGATGTATCAAGAGCCACGGTATCCAGGGTAATGTCAGCATACCACCAAGAAGGACGAACCACATCCAACAGGATTAACTGTGGACGCAAGAGGAAGCTGCCTGAAAGGGATGTTCGGGTGCTAACCCGGATTGTATCCAAAAAAACATAAAACCACGGCTGCCCCCAAATTTTCAAGCAGAATAAATGTGCACCTCAACTCTCCTGTTTCCACCAGAACTGTCCGTCGGGAGCTCCACAAGGTTAATATACACGGCTGGGCTGCTATAGCCAAACCTTTGGTCACTTATACCAATGCCAAACGTCAGTTTCAATGGTGCAAGGAGCGCAAATCTTGGGCTGTGGACGATGTGAAACATGTATTGTTCTCTGATAATACCACCTTTACTGTTTTCCCCACATCCGGGAGAGTTACGGTGTGGAGAAGCCCCAAAGAAGCATACCACCCAGACTGTTGCAGGCCCAGAGTGAAGCATGGGGGTGGATCAGTGATGGTTTGGGCTGCCATATCATGGCATTCCCTTGGCCCAATACTTGTGCTAGATGGGCGCGTCACTGCCAAGGACTACCGAACCATTCTTGAGGACCATGTGCATCCAATGGTTCAAACATTGTATCCTGAAGGCGGTGCCGTGTATCAGGATGGCAATGCACCAACACATACAGCAAGACTGCTGAAAGATTGGTTTGATGAACATGAAAGTGAAGTTGAACATCTTCCATGGCCTGCACAGTCACCAGATCTAAATATTATTGAGCCACTTTGGGGTGTTTTGGAGGAGCGAGTCAGGAAACGTTTTCCTCCACCAGTATCACGTAGTGACCTGGCCACTATCCTGCAAGAAGAATGGCTTAAAATCCCTCTGACCACTGTGCAGGACTTGTATATTTCATTCCCAAGACAAATTGACGCTGTATTGGCCGCAAAAGGAGGCCCTACACCATACTAATAAATTATTGTGGTCTAAAACAAGGTGTTTCAGTTTCATTGTCCAACCCCTGTACTTTACAAGAGCTGACAAGGGTTTTGTATGGTAAGGATTGCAGCAGCTTCGGTTTTAATAGGTATAATTCAATATTAACATTTCACTCTGAGGCTGCCCTCTCTATACTGGTTACCACTGAGCTTGGAGCAGATTTCAGGGTTCTGCTTTAAACATTTACAATAGTAAATGGCCTTGTGCCACTGCATTTGTTAGAGCTGGTGATTCCCTCTACACCTACATGTGCCCTGCATTCCCAGTATAATTATCTGCTGAAAGTCCCCAAGGTTCACAAAAAGACTGCTGAAAAAGGTTTTTCATTTTGTGCCTCGACATCATTAAACATTGTGCCTCCAGATATTAGGTAGGCATGTGCATTTCAGATTTTTAAGTGAAAATAAGGTTTGTTTAACTAGATACTTAGGACTTGAATTGTTAAATTGTCAGTGTTTATCTCTTTTCTGCATTTTAATAGCGTTTTTATTACATTATTCAATTTTAATGGCTGTTTATTTTTGATTTGAGTGTTTTTAGTGTTGGTTTTTATTGTTTTGTTTTTTGTTAGATTTTTATAGCCGTTATCTTTACTTTGAGTGGTTTTATTGTTATTTTATTATTATTTGACTCAATGCAATCTGCTGGGTTTCCTTAGATAGAAAAACGTTTTGACCAGAATAATAAACCGACTGCACTGTTAATAATTAGGATCAGATTGAAGGTATATATATACCTGACTTAAAATCTGTATGATTCGACTGAATTGACTTTGTAAAGTGCCTTGATACGACTTGTGTTGTGAATTGGCGCTATATAAATAAACTCAATTGAATTGAATTACTTTTATCTTTTGATTTGAGCATTTTTACCTATGTCCATGTACAGCTTTGTCATTGGTTTTTATTTTTCTGTACTGCATTTGTTAATTAATTTATTAATATAAAAAATTATTTACTCCATTTTTGTTTTTAGCTTTTAACATATTGCATTAAAATAAATTTTGAGCATGTCACATACTTAACCCTACCTATACCAGTACCTACACACCTATTAAATCTATTTATATACTTATCCAAAAAAGCCATAAATTCATTTGTTTTTTTTGTTTTTTTGTTTAGAAAATTATATATTTTTTTTCCATATTCCTGCACATATAATAATGCTCTTTTCATTTCAATGCAACAAACAGTGATTGTTTTCCAAAATAATTTCCCCATAGTCATTCACATTTGGTGACTGGTGTTATGTGACGGCTCTATTATCAGACTCAACACTGCATGCTAAGTAAATGAGTAAAGCCTTTTTTGTGATTCATTTACTCATTTGTTCAAATATGTTAGCTCACTAATCTCCTACCTCAGGTAATAACGGTATGCAGTATGTCTTACCCCGCGATTATTAATTTATTTTATTAGCGGTAAGTCAGCAGCAACTCGAGTTAATGAGTCATTGTTAATAATCATGAAAATGGCAATAACTATCTGTGGCCCCAGATGGATGTCTTTTAATACAGCCGTCTGTGACACTGCACCATGTTCTGACCCATATCGAAAACTGACTGACACATATGGCATATGGACAGAAGAAAGGAGCCCACTTTTAACTGATGCATGGATGTAAAAATAATATTGTTCAAGCAGAGACAATTCGCTTCTTTTCAATGTCTTGCTTAGTTTTACCTTACAGTATCAGGTTTTTTTCTTTAGATTTTCCTTATCAGTTTTGCAGTCAAATCGAGAATAGATTCCCTTTCGCCAGATTCCTGTCTTCCCACTGTCTAATTAGATAAGAATGTGTCAGCTATGGGTGAATATGTGTTAATGAACTGTTCTCCAAAATGTCCTGATATATGCAGAGAAAGAAGTAACCTTTCAGTCACAAGGAAGGTGTGCTTACCTCAAGAAAAGAATCGATACATGCCCTTAACAGATTAACTTGATAGAAACGCAAGGATGCAAGGGAAGCAGAGGGCATTTCTGTGTGGGTGTCTGTGTTCACCTGTTTTTGAACATGTCCTTGTGCTTTAAAAAAAAACACTTATATGTGCAAGAGTGCATATACAGTAACAACATTTAAGCATCTGTCCCTGCACAACACTTATATCTAGAACACTATGGAGCTGTATGCCTGTTCAAGTACGCATGTGTAGCTTTTAGTTTTTTCCTTCCACATTACGATTGTTTTGGTTAAGGATGATGCCAACAAACCGTCTGCACCGCTAATCTAGGCCACTACCTTGCCTCAGGCAAATAAGACATGGAGAGAGAGAGAAATTAGAAGGAGGAGATTGAGGAAAGAAAATCAGGTAATGAACATATTACATAAGGTGAAATACTATGTGGCTGATCTACTGTTGGTTAATGTGAGCCAAAGATACTACTAGAGGTGTTGTAAGGATCTCAAAACGTGGAAGGTTTTGCCCAGCTCCAAACTGTGGAGTTTTTTTTTATTTCATAAAAAAAAATTAAAAAAACAATATTTAATTATTGCTTTGACTGAAGATATAGGCACCTGCAGGTAGCTATTTTGCTAGACATTTCTTGACCTAAAGATGTCTTGCACAGATAGTCTTTTTTTTTCTTACTTCCCATTTGAGTGGCTAAGGGAAATGTGCCTCGTATTTATAAGACAGAAAAAAAGGAAGTTGTGAATACTAATTTACTATACTTCACTATAATCAGACACTAGACACTTTGAACTTTAATTAATAAAATAATTATTAATAAAACTTAAGCTTCAGTTATCTTAATTTTACTGGAACTGCTATGTGTACCAATAATAGTTTAACTGTAAAAAATGTTTTACTAGTGTCATTTATTTCTTAATATGGATTGTTTTTTTTCTTTCTTCACTGATTAAATGTACTCAAATTAGAGGCTAGGTTTTCCTACATTTTATGGTTTGAAATAAAACTATTTCAATAAAAGATACATTTATTTTAGTGCTTTTTTCACATCTTCACCAGCGCTGCCTGTAAGTGTCTAGATACTGTGGTTCGGTGTTAAAACATGAGTCTTATGTGTTCTGGCAGTAACATGGTCTGGCTGTTCCAGCATGGAGTGAAACAAAAGAGTGCAATCCCATTTTAGTTGGTTTATGGATTAAATTTATGTTGGTAACGGTAAGCAGAATCAATAAGTCAGAGGGAGTAATTACATGCATGACAGACAAAACCCAAACCTGCTAGAAAATGTTTTTGTTGAAATTATCAGTCTCTTATTTTCTGAAACAGTCTTACTTTTGAACCTTGACAAATTGCAAAAAAACAGCCTGAGTCTTAACTATCTGCTAACCTCCTCTTCCTCACCTGTCCAGATCATATGGTGCCCACTCTGTCAGTTTCACCCTTCATCTCTCCTTCTCCTCCTCTTCTCTTCTCCGCTCTTTGGTCATCCTTATAAAAAAGTCTTGAAGCCTGAATAAATTCAAATCTTTTTATCTGATTAGATAAGATGATTAAAAATATTTTGTTTATTGAAGTATGCCACATAAATACAGCATAAATATAATTTCAATCTGAAAAGACTCACAAAGAAAAGGGATGGCAATTAGAAAAGTTTTAATGATGTGAAATTACATGGTTATTTCTTTGGCGCTCGGACCTGGGAGGAAGACATGAATGCTGAGAATGACATGAGCTAAGATGATCATTTGTAAGGTTTAGATTTAAAGATTTTGTTCAGCTTTGGATGTGGTGCATTTACATTTTTTAAATATTATCATTTTATGTTGATTGTATACAGACATATTTTATTCAAGCTGTTTTTTCCTATTTATCTATTTCCCAGTTATCTCACTTTTTTCTACATTTTCTTTAAGCAGCCTGACACCCATGTCTATTCCCCATTGTGGACCATCTGCATGAAGCATTGGTAGACTTAACCTACAGCTTTGTAGTAAGAAGATGTACATGTATAAAAAATGTTAAAATTCATTACATGTTTTCATGATTGGAATAAACTTGCTTTTAAAATGTTTCAGTCTTAAAATTGACAGGTACTGAGTAAATATTTGGACCTGCAGCCCATGATGCTTAAGCCTAACAGTGACTGTGATGGCTGTATTAAAACATTAAGAAATAAATGCTGATTTTTATGTATGTTTTCCTCCTACTGAAGACCTAATATCACAGCACTGTATCACAAAGTATCACATATTAATGAGGAAAGTGATCCTTTCAGCAACATTATATATTTGAGGATGAAAGTCGGTTGCATTTTATCTTGTTCAAGAAACAAACTCTAGTTTGTTTTCAGTAGAGAACTGATAAACCAAAAACAGGACAGATGAGGATCTTTTTAGTGTTAACCTTTTTTCTTTTTTGGGTACATTTAGCTTCTGTGTTTTAGATTTCATTGGCCATGCTTGGAGACACAGGAATTCAAGGGAAGTTTAGTTACTTACAGTTTGTAATTTTATCACTGGTTGCAACTTAATCTACACACTACCTGGTTCACCTCAGCTAACATTATTAGTTGATTCCATTTCTGCTCAGAAATTGTGGCTTTTGAGTTCTATGTCAGAAAAAATATTCAGTATGGAAGTTGGGTTTTGGACATTTTAATGACCCTAAATACTCTAAATTGCCTGCTGCTATGATACAAAAACAATTTTTTCAGGAAGGTTAAATGATATCAAAAAAGAGATATGACCCAACTCTAATTATCATCTCAGCTAAGGAATCATCACTTATTCCTTAGATAACATGTGAATGTAGCACGACAAAGAGAAGAAAAACAAGGATGAGAAGAGAGCAATAGGGCTGATGGAGAGAATAAAGGGCACCACATAAATAATGAACCAGACCGGATACTGCTATGAAACCCCTTCGCTTGTTAAATCTCTGGTACACATTAAAAAAAGAGAAAAAGAAAGAATTAGAGTGTGAAAAACAGGGACAGTGAGAAAGGAGCTTCTGCTCTGTAACTAAGAGCCACCCTTATCAACAACCCAGTGACTGAGTCAAGGACAGACACAGTGAGGGATGAGGCTATATGAAAAAATAAATACATGTACAGGAAATGTTGACACTTTATCCTACTGTAAAAGAGTTTGTCAAAAAGATAATACGTTCAAACAAGTGACTTATGTTCCAGCATATTTGTCACAACTGCATGACTTGAAGGTTGCAAACACAAGCAAAAAGCAGAAAGGTGGACATAAAGCTGATGTGCTTTTATTTAATATTCTCAACAAAAAGGTGGCGCTATGACAGGCAATAAAAAGAAATTGACCCATAAAGTGGCACAAGTGGCTTATTGTGATACTAAGGACCAGGTGTGAGGGCTGAACAAACAGCAAACATGATTAATTTAAATATGGAAGAAACACAGGAAAAAATATTAATTAAAGCAAAAAAAAAAGTGAAGACAACATCTGGACGCCACGCCATAATGAAACAGTAAACAAACAAACACAATTCCAGAATTTAAATAGCTGCCCTGTTCAGAAAGTTTGAATGACAGTTTAAACAGTATGTTGGATTTGGATTACAGATTTCTGTGACACTCATCTTTATAACATGCTAGCTCCGAACATGAGTTTCATAAAACATTGCACAACATGTAAATCATGATGGAGGAAGAGTAATGATTCGGGCCTAAATGAAGACGGGTTTGGTATGTTTGTATTTAAATTTTTGGTAACACATCTGTTTAACACACTCAGCTCAGGACATGAGTATGACAAAGACGTTGCAACATATGTGAAGCATAGTGGAGCATGTGTAATGGTTCACGCCATATTAAAACCTAACAGGGGAAGTGTTATTGAATTAAATATTTCTGTGATATAAGGTAGAAATGGAAGGCAATGTATTTGCATAAAGATCTCATTTTTAGCACATAATTGAGTTTAGGCTTGTATCTTTCTCTTTATGAGGGTTTTATCTGTATAACACTGAGAAATCTCACACTTCTCACACCTCAGTGGAACAAAACAAAACGTGATTTTTGAGGAGTCAGTCATTAGATTTATTTGGTGTGTTTATGTGGTTGTGTGGTTTGAATCAAGAATTATTTGCAAGTACAACATTTTAAACTGAAAAAGTTTCCATTAAAGTTAATTAAAATTTTCATTAAGGTCAACACTTCTAACTCAGATTTTATTATTACTGAAGATAAAAGAAATGGAGGAATTATTATTTCCTGACAGGTTGCCTGCACTGAACAACTATCTAATTGTAATTGGTTCCACAGGTGTGAAAAATTGAAAACAGAGCTTAAAGATAAGAGGAAGAAAATACAACAAAAATGCAAGGATGCTAAAACACAAAGAAAATAGGAGTTGCTGTTCTTGATTGTTTCTTAGTCCTTTTGTTTTCTCTCTGATGACTAATTTCTAAGTTCTCTCTATAGTAAAAGATTGTCTTTAGACTGGATGTTTTGGAAGTCATGAACAAAGGGAACAATGCAGTCAGAGAGCAAACTTGATTAAGAGCCTCAAGGAAGCTAGTTCACTATTTAACACAATTTTTTTGAGATAAAAGGAAAAAAAATATGTTCTTATATCCTGGCATTATATTTCCATCTACACAGCTCAACAAATAAGAGTAGTGAATCAAGCCACATTGTTAGGTTTACAGACATGCAAAATTAAACACCTCCATCATTATAAAAAAGGGAAATAGAATTCTCCCTCTCACAAGTTGCACTTAAATTACCACGTTGATAAAATAGGCTGGTCTGGTGCTTGAACCCCAGGTACTCTAAAATATTTATGAAAAAAATCTACACACATACAGAGGCTACTAAAACTAGGCTTTTAAAAATAACAACCTTTAAGCATCAAGGAAAGAAGGAAGGAAGGAAGGAAGGACATACTCTTAAGTTAGACATACATTGTTGGCTTACAAATGTTGTTGGGAGGGATCAAATTAATCCAAAATGCTGTAGCTTGTAAATGATGTCCATCCAAATCTGTCCTAAAAGGTGAAAACACAAGCAATTAAATTTATCCATGATGTCTCCTGTTATTTATTGCCAATATTTAATTCCTGCTTTGGGATGTCAGTTACCTGTTTTTTGTTCGCAGTTATTATGGCACTCAAACTGTGATTTACTAATGTTTGGAAAGTGTAATGTGCTAATTGACATTGATTATCCTTTAACATCCTGGGAAAGTGAGCTCACGTCTTTTACCTTTGTAGGAATATATATTTTGTAAAGAAAGGTATAGAGCAATCAGCTAACATAAAATTAAAACACAATATGAAACAACCATACTGAAATAATTAAAAAGATATGTGTTTTGGGGTTTGGAGGAAACTGAACCTCCTGTGGAAAGCTTGGACATTCACAAATGGCCCTTTTCCACTGGCTCGATGTGGTCCTACTCGACTCCACTCGGCTCGCTTTGCGAGCGTTTTCATTGCAGCTTTTTTTGTACCTGTACGTAAGGTTTTGGTCCCTGCCCCTGAGCAAGTACGACCAGGGCTGAGTCTGGACTACTATTTACAAATTCTAAACCATGCCTGAAGGCTGAAAGAAAAGAAAAAGACACACCAGCTTTCTGCTGATCACACAATTCAGCTGTTCAGTGGCACAAACATTTACCCTAAAACACACAAAACAATACCACCATGAAACAGCGTGTTAGGTTGGGAAATGTATCGACGGTCCTTAAGCGAACCAGTGTGTGCAGGAGGGGGAAGCAGGTACAGAGCAGCTGCCCCGTAATCAGACTGCCTTTATCGGATCAAACGGGAGGAAGTCTCAGCTGAATCCATGGAGCATGAACGTCCAAAATCCAACCTAAACTAACTTCACTGCGGTTTTGTGCTTGTCCTTGTCCTCATTATTGCCAAGGATGAGAAAAAAACTTCCTCATAAAGCCCAAAATTGGAGCTTCTTCAGGCAAACTATGGAGCTTCACCAGTCCAGAAAGCAGCGTCTCTCTTCTCTGCTCCTCCTGCCACACCCCCCTCACATCAGAACCCCTGAGGCTTATTTTATAAGTTCTGGCTGGGCTGTGGCCCAGATAATTATCTCAGTGGATCATTTCATACATAAAAAACATAAATAAGACATCCTTGCACATACAGTAATACAAAATTATTAGTATTTAGTTTATTTATGTTATTATTTTCTATTTATTTTTTATCATTTCACGCAGTTTACTTTAATGTGACACACTTACGTTAATAGCAGCACAGCGCTCTACACTGATGACTGGAGGCGAGGCTTCAGCCACCATAGCTGGGTCAGTGGGTCTGTGGAAACAAAACAGTTACTGTACCGAGTAGAGCAAACC
The DNA here is from genome assembly GCA_036173005.1 of Crenichthys baileyi. NCBI lineage: Eukaryota > Metazoa > Chordata > Actinopteri > Cyprinodontiformes > Goodeidae > Crenichthys > Crenichthys baileyi. The sequence continues at coordinate 121,303 of JAHHUM010001312.1, read as the reverse complement.
GAGTGGAGCGGAGCTAAAACGAACCAGTGGAAAAGGGGCAAAAGAGAACATGCAAACCCCATGCTGGGATTCAAACTGGAATCTTGCTGTGAGGCAACGGAACTAAAGCCTACAGAGAGATTCACACTCTCTGCAGAGTCCTATTCATCTTAAAATTTCCTTGTACCACAGGCAGACCGTTGGAAACTAACAATGTTATGTTTTTCTCCTTAGCCCAGTTTCTCTGCTTCCCCTCTCTACAGCTGTCCCTCAACAAATCCCTACAGGAAAACCCCCTACGGCGAAGTTTATTACCTCCCTCACTGCTGTAGTTTTAACTAAGTGTAAGTTCCTCCTATTAAGACACTTAAAATGACAACATTTGTCAACTGCAATTGCAGTCTTTCAAAGATTACAGGCATGGGCCAGAACGCAGTCAAGATTAGATGCATTTGAGAGTCAGAATGCAGCAGGGTTCTTTCCACACCTGCTGTCCCCCAAGGAGCAACAAGAGCTGCTTCATTTGGTCTATCATGTCAAAAGCCAAGAGCGTTCAATGCCTGCTGCACAGGCAATCAACAGGCACTTGTGGGTTTACATCAGTGCTTTTCTTCGGGGTCAGAATGTGTAAACAAAGTGCTTACCACAGAGGTATTATGCCACTGCAGTCCCCTACACAGACTGTTTAACACTAGGATTACCAGAATTCTAACACTACTAGAACTCCCAATCCCGTCAATTTGACAACGAGCATTCTGGATGGGCGGTGATGACGTCATCGCATTAACACTATAAAATTTGGTTTTTGACAAGAATTAATAATAGTATTTGATCAAAACCTATTATGTTTTATTGTTATTTATATATAGTACTGAAAAATAATACAGAGTAGCGGGTACATAAAAAAAAAAAAGCTTTACTAATCTGACCAAAAGCTGGACAGCTCCATGTTACGCCCCCCTTTCACTTCGCGGACATAAACTAGTGCTAAAAATGCCTTCAGCTCATTCACACTCATGTCCGAGGAGGAATCATCTCCTAAAACTCTGTGGGCCTCAGCCACCCTGCAGCCTTGAACGTGGATGAGCATTTCGGCATCCACCAAGCAGAGGAACGCGGTCTGGTCATCTTGGATCTGGCGCTCTGTCAACGCGTTCTGGCTCTGACGCCTCCCTCTACTTTCTTCCTCCCCTACCACTGGCCACACAGGGCCATCCTTTCCCATCTCCTCCTCCTTCCAAGGCGTGCGTTTGTCTTGCGTTGAAAACGCTGTAAAGCGCAGAATAGGTTGTTGTTACTGGGCTACTATATCTATGACCTAACTTATTGTTTATTTCTTTATTCATTATCAGTACCTTGATTTGTAGATTCTCTCCTGCCAGTGAGCTGGATTGCTGGGTTTATAGCTGGGCACTGGGAACCTGGCTCGTCTCCCTATCTCTGAACCTGCGCTGATTGTGGCACTGTTTCTATAGTTTATATATTATTAGTTTACCAATCTGTAAACTATTGCCTAAAATGATAAAATCGTTGCATAGGCTAGTCTTTTGCTACCTTGAAATAATGCGTCACAACCTCCTGCTAATGGGACGACTCATGTTTTTTTAGCTGGGGGAGGCTCACTCTCTGACCCGCTGTCACTGGAACTGAATACTGACCAAGAGCCGTCAGAATCCCTCTCGACCCAGAATCACAATCATGTAATTTTTGAAGCATTTCCAATGCCTCTTGAGCAAAAAATATCCTTCTAGAAGCCATTTGTAGGATGCCAACAATCTGACTGCGTTCTAGAGTGGTGGTTGCTAAGCAACGCTCGCGCGTATACTCAGCCGCGGAAAAAAAATATCAATGTAAATAATAGGGCCGTCAAAATAGCGGCTGTGGTAGTTAGAGGTAGAAATAATTTGATCTTTTCTTTGCTTTGTTATTTTTTTTTAAAAAAGGACATAGGAATACAAAAGACACAGGTTTAGAAAAAGTCAGGATGCCAGGAAGATCAGAGTTTTAATAAACCAGAGTTATGGCATGTCAAACTTTCAAAACCGTTTGACGGCTCTGGGAGTTCTAGTGTTAAATTGTCACAACAGAGGTCTCACTTCAGCATTAAAGACTTAAACTGACATAAGACTTTGGTGAATACATTTGAGTTAACTATAAACTACATACAATGTGTATAAACAAACTTTACAGTTTATAAAGCAAATGTTAAAAAGATTACAAGTAGTTACCCTTGTAATCTGTTGGATTACATATTTCAGATGATCTTTAATGGAAATTGCCACAGACCTCTCTGTAGATTGCCATGTAATACAAAGGTACTGTAAAAACATTTTTTTTATTGACCATAATGAAATTTTTGAGATTGCTATTGATTTAACATGGAATAAATCTGTTCTTAAACTGGTTCACTCAGATTACCTTTTAGTTCAGCTATCCAGTTATAATCTCTTGTTTGTTTTTTTAGACTTGCACAATTTTGTATTCTGTCTACTACCCTTAAGATACTGACTGCTCATTTCGACTCCACTAAATCCCCTTTACAAATTACCTTTAAGACTTATGTGTTCCCCCATAATTACTGCGAGACCATCCATAATAAAAGAAGACTTCTCTTTGTACATGACAGATCGCTTCTCAGATAGATAACTGAATGTGATGGAATGCATACACAACCTCCTGATGTACAAACAACCAAAAAACACCCAAACATTGCTGCTGCTGCTACTGCTGCTGCTGCAGGCTGAGCAGGGCAAGAGCAGTTTCAGGTTTTTCTGTAGTCTCCTCTCTCTTGCTGTCAATAAGTGGGATGTTTAAAAGTTATGATTAATACAGACGTCCAAAAAACATCAACTGCTTTATAATTTTAAATGAAGAATGGGTTTGTTGTGTTATTTTAGAACACAAAACACATTTTCCCAAATCTACTGGTAAAACGAAAGCTGTGAAACAAGTAATTTCACAGTAGATGAAATCAATGAACTGGCTGAAGGTGATTACCTTAAAAGCCACATTGTTAAATGATATTAGTAAGCCTGTTGGCATGACAGTACTTCTTTATAAGAAAACATAAAATTGCAGTTTACATGTAAAATACAAAATCATAACTGGAATTTACATAGAAGAATAATGTAGTTATTTTGATTTTATTGTTTATTTATTAGGGAAAATGCAGTTAAATGTAGTAGACATAGAGTGCATCAAAAGTTCTGGTCAAATATTCTAAATACAATTTACTAATTGACAATAGCAGGTTTTGAATGTGTTCTTAGAAAAAGGGAAATAAACATGTACAAAGCAGCTACATTTAACAAAATAAAGGATCGATATCATACATGCCTAATAGAATGGCAAAACGCACCTAGAAAATGAATCATAACGCTAACTATTTGGAAAATTAATAAATCACATTATTTTCTCCATTGGAATAAATATGTATTTTTGTTCAAAGAAATATAATGGAAACTAAAACTTCCTCCAAGAGTAAAAAATAATAAATAAAGAATTAAAAAGTGCTTTTAAAATATTTTTCAAAATCTACATTTGAGACCTTTGTTGGCAAGTCTAAACAGCATTTAATTGAAGATCAAATTTAATTATAAACACACCAGGAGGTGATTTTATTTGATAAGCCAAAAGGTAACAAGAATAATATAAGATTGCAGAGGTAAGTTAAGTTTATTTTGTTCTGATATAACTGGAGGTTATTTAATAGAGATCAGAGCTCTATAGTGTGTTCTCATTATTATGAAGCCACTGCTACGATAAACCGATTGCCATGAGCCATTAACAGCCTGAGAACATTAGCTAAAAAGTTAAGCCTTTTCTTAGTCCTTTCATAATAAAACATGCACTGCCACGACATCACCTGTTAGAGCTCCAGTTAATAGTTTAGTCATATAAGACTTGAGTCTGAGCCCACAAGTCTACATCAAGACTAGATTCTGTGGTGCACAAGTCTGAGTCTTAAATCTTTAAGTGGCTTAAGTACAACTGAAGTCTGAGTGTGAAAATTGAGTCATTATCTCTGGTTTTCATCATCAAATATTTGTTATACATTTTGTGGTAAGGTACTTTAAATGTACCATAGTCATTTGATTTTTAGACAAGAATTTGAGGCATCATATTTGAGGATGTTCCAATAAAGAGCAGACAATTTTTTTTCTGTCATGTGAAGTGCCTTGAGACGACATGTGTTGTGAATTGGCGCTATATAAATAAACTGAATTGAATTGAGTAGAATTTGACATAGAAACTTTGAAATTGCTAAAAGAAAAAACAGGAAAATAAGAAACCAAAGAACAAAAAACTATTAACTAAACTAAAGGAGAAGTAAACTATTGCAGAGAGTATGTGATAAAAGTGTCAGAGAAGGGGGCAGAGGTGTCAGAAATAAGGGAAAAAACAAGGAATAAGATGTAAGGAAAATATGATGACAAATTGAATGTTGTGGAAAGCAAATAGCTGTTTTTGATGGCACTATGGCTTCCATGGTGCTACTTTGGGAAGGGTTTTGAGGCTGTCATTATCACTTTACCTGCTTTTTTACATGCTTATGAGGGTAGAATGTACTCCAAATCTATCTATCTATCTATCTATCTATCTATCTATCTATCTATCTATCTATCTATCTATCTATCTATCTATCTATCTATCTATCTATCTATCTATCTATCTATCTATCTATCTATCTATCTATCTATCTATCTATCTATCTATCTATCTATCTATCTATCTATCTATCTATCTATCTATCTATCTATCTATCTATCTATCTATCTATCTATCTATCTATCTAATCTTTTTTTTGCCTCACCTCTCTATTTCTTTTTCTTCATCCGTGGGCGCCTGTTATGTAGGCATATCATCAGCATATGGTCTGTGATCATGCAGAAACAGAAGACGACTGAAAGAACAATGGCTTTGGTTGGAAGAACAATGCTTTCATACATTGCTGGCTGCAGCAGTGTATGAAATAATCACCACCACGTTCCTAACTGTCCCACAAGCCGAGCGTGCCTCAGCTCCACACAGAAATAGAAGTGAAATTCACAACTTAAGAAAAAAGCACCACAGTAATGCAAGAAACACATTCGGTGTGATGAAGGTGGCTGCATCTCTAATGATCTCAGTGGCACCCATAAGTTTCTTTGCAATTTCCCCTCATGTTAACTTCAATGTGGTCTAAGTAGAAATAAATAACCAGTCTCCATCTCAGTGACTTTGTTGACTCTGAGGGGCTACAAATCTTCATCATGAATACATGTAAAGGAGAGCTAATTTTTGCAATAGTAGAAGTTAGACACTGACAAATAGGGGGTAACTTCTGCCACTGCCTTTGAAAGAGCTTTTACAGTAGCTTTTTGCATCTATTTAATAACCCATAAAGTGTTCACTATATGCTTGATGCATGCCAGGTCGATCTCATTCTAGGCTACCTACATAGTATAACCCTGACATGCTTCTTAGGTTTAAAATAACACAAGGCTAGGTCTCAAACGACACACCATTCCTCATTCGGTGCTCCAGTTTCATCTTCTTGGCAATGCATGTGTGTGTGTGTGTGTGTGTACATGTTGATAAGTATGTGTGGACACATCTTAATTGAGACTTAGCCTCACACAAATTATGACCCAGTAAACATTGTCCTCGTATGCTCAGCTAAAAATACCGTGCATCCAAACTTTTTTTTATTTGCTTTTGCTTACTTGAGTAAAAGGCTGCAGCATGAGTGACATGAAAAACAGCTCAGAGGAAAAAAGAATGTATGAAATGCAGCGTCGCTCAGGAACTGAACTCAGACTCAGTAAGTAGCGCCTCATTTTACTTGTTCCCAGAGCCTAACACTTTCTTGGCAGCATCTTTTAGTCTGATGCTTTACACTTAGCTGAATTGCGGGTTTGTTTACTAAGCACAGCAGACCTGTTTCCTGTATTATTTAGGATTCTGCAAGTAACAAGCATACCTAAAGAAAAGCGAACACAGTTTACACGCTTAATTCTAGGCTCAAACAGGAAAAGTGTGTTATATACTCATCCCAATGTAAGTGTTGGATTTAGAGGTTTCTTCTCATTATTATTCAAACAAATCAATAGGGACCAAAATAACACAGCAAAATCCCAGAGCAATTCTGAGCCAAGCAAACACATTATAAAGCAAATATTTAAATTACTCATTCATTGCAGTTTCACATGAATAAACAGATGCAGAAGCAAAAAAACTGTTATACGCTGGCAGTAGAATACATGGTAAACACTTGTTAGAGGGTACCACTGTATTGACCACCTCGTAATACCTTTTTCGTTACAGATTTAATGAGCTAAGAATTAAACTAAAGGTGCAAATAAACAGTATTTAGGGAAACAGCAGTTCTCCATCTGTATAGGGTGGGCAGCTCACTATGGGTGTAGGGGCCAGTCTCTTCTTCAAGCGGAGGAGTTGAAGTATCTTTGTCCCTTGTTCATGAGTGATGGTTGGATGGAAAGGGAGTCAGATGGAGTCTTTGTCTGCAGTAATGCAGGCTTTGCTCTTTCATGGGGAAGAAATTGCTGATCCAAAAATCAAAGCCCTCAATTAATCAGTCTGTCTAGGTTCTGACCCTTACCTGTTGTTACAAAATATGGATGACAACCAATAGAACGCTATCCTGGATACAAGCAGCTGAAATTATCTTAGTCTTTTGGTTGGCTGGACTCATCCTTAGGGGGATTCTGTGCATACCCTACTAGGAGTAGACCCTAAAGCAGGCACCAAGCTTGCTGGAGGGATTATATATCTCTTCTGGTCTGGGAATGCTTTGAGATCTCCCAAAACAAGCTTGAGAATGCCACTGGGGAGAGGAATTTCTGAATCTTCCTTCTGGACGTGTTGCGCCCCTGACCTGAGCAGACAGGGAATGGTTGGGTTCTTAAGTTTCCAAGTACAAATTCTGACTTTTCTAAGCTTTTAAAAATAAAAATTTGGCTGATGTTTTGGTCACTTTTGAATGTTGGTGGTGCTTTCACACTCGTGGTAGCATGAGTGGTGGTTCACTCTACAACCCACGCAAGTGGCTCAGGTAGTGCAGCTCATCCAGGATGGCACATCAATGCGAGCTGTGGCAAGAAGGTTTGCTGTGTCTGTCAGCGTAGTGTCCAGAGCCTGGAGGCGCTACCAGAAGACAGGCCAGTACACCAGGAGACGTGGAGGAGGCCATAGGATATGGAAGTAAAATAGTCTCATTAGAATCAGACATTTTTTAGACATTGAATTTATAACACTGAATTTTTATCCTGTGCAATTATGTATGTGATTTTTTTTTTTCACCTGCAGAAATTCACCTGCAAGGATTCGACACACCATTGCCTTGGGCAGAGGCGAGTCTCTTAACAGTTTACTGGATAGTGGCTTAATGAAGAGCAGTGATGAGATTTTTCTGCCAAAAATATATTATTACAAAACGCCAGGTAATTAACACCCATTTGAGATTCGTTTTTTTTTTCATGTAATGGAACTGAATGAAATGTTGGAGTGACCTGATGACAGCTAGTGCCCCAACCCTGTCCCGCAGATGCTCTTGTTTTGAAGTGACCGGAAGAAGCGGCAACATGGCGGCGGCAAACCCGGGAAGTTCTTCGCTATGTATAGAATATATTATCTTTCAAGTTTTTTGTTTTTGCAGGCAAATTTTTGCAGATGAATTTCTGCAGGTGAATTTTCTCAGGTGAATTTCTGCAGCTGAATTTCTGCAGGTGAATTTCTGCAGGTGAATTTTTTCAGGCGAATTCTTGCAGGTGAATTTTTGCTGGCAAATTTTAAGTACAAAAAAAATTCACATACATAATTGCACACGATAAAAATTCAGTGTTATAAATTCAATGTCTAAAAAATGTCTGATTCTAATGAGACTATTTTACTTCCATAATAGGAGGGCAACAACCCAGCAGCAGGACCGCTACCTTCACCTTTGTGCAAGGAGGAACAGGAGGAGCACTGCCAGAGCCCTGCGAAATGACCTCCAGCAGGCCACAAATGTGCATGTGTCTGCACAAATGGGTTAGAAACCGACTCCATGAGGATGGTATGAGGGCCCGACGTCCACAAATGGGGGTTGTGCTCACAGCTCAACACCGTGCAGGACGCTTGGCATTTACCAGAGAACACCAGGATTGGCAAATTCGCCACTGGCGCCCTGTGCTCTTCACAGATGAAAGCAGGTTCACACTGAGCACATGTGACAGACTTGATAGAGTCTGGAGACACCGTGGAGAGTGATCTGCTGCCTGCAACATCCTTCAGCATGACCGGTTTGGCAGTGGGTCAGTAATGGTGTGGGGTGGCATTTCTTTGGAGGGCCACACGGCCCTCCATGTGCTCGCCAGAGGTAGCCTGACTGCCATTAGGTACCGAGATGAAATCCTCAGACCCCTTGTGAGACCATATGATGGTGCGGTTGGCCCTGGGTTCCTCCTAATGCAGGACAATGCTAGACCTCGTGGCTGGAGTGTGTCAGCAGTTCCTGCAAGATGAAGACAATGAAGCTATGGACTGGCCCGCCCGTTCCCCAGACCTGAATCCGATTGAGCACATCTGGGACATCATGTCTCGCTCCATCCACCAACGTCACGTTGCACCACAGACTGTCCAGGAGTTGGAGGATGCTTTAGTCCAGGTCTGGGAGGAGATCCCTCAGGAGACCATCCTCCGTCTCATCAGGAGCATGCCCAGGCGTTGTAGGGAGGTCATACAGGCACGTGGAGGCCACACACAATACTAAGCCTCATTTTGACTTGTTTTAAGGACATTATATCAAAGTTGGATCAGCCTGTAGTGTGTTTTTCCACTTTAATTTTGTGTGTGACTCCAAATCCAGGCCTCCATTGGTTAATATATTTGATTTCCATTGATGATTTTTGTGTGATTTTGTTGTCAGCACATTCAACTTTGTACAGAACAAAGTGTCCAATGAGAATATTTAATTCATTCAGATCAAGGATGTGTTATTTGAGTGTTCCCTTTATTTTTTTTAGCAGTGCACATTGCACATTTTTTGATTATATAAAATTTTAGAACCAGGCTTCCCTGCACTATTTACAGTAAGATCAACAGGTAGATGCATCAACAATTGTTTACAAACTACAGTGATAAGTTAGAAAAATGTTATATAGATAGCATAATTTCAGCTTACACTCCCACGATGTTGCATACCCGTGCGTGCGTCTTTCTGCCAAGGTATGCAACATGATTTGAAAGGGAATCATGCCCATGAACATTGGCATAGTTGGCCATGCACTTTGAATCGTCACAGTCACTATCTGCCCTTCCTCTACCCCTCTTTAAACATATAAGGATACTTTTATAGTTTACGTATAGCTGTTGATATTACAAATGAATTAAGTAAACTATCTTTTTAAAATACTTTCTTTTTGGGTAAATCGTTTTTAGACAAATGTCAATGCATAGTCCCAGACGGCCCAAACTGTTAACAGACAACAGATCAACTGGCCATTGCCCTAGGTGGAAATTACAAATCCAAGTGAGTAAAAAATACATATGTGCTAAATTTAAGATCAACATTATAATGTATTAACCTTAAATTTCAAGGGTTTAATTGAAAGTCCGAAATCTGTAACCTAAACCATTTTCAAATGTATGAATTGTAGTCTTAAGAATCTAATTAGTGTGGCATGATTTACCTACAAGCTACATGGTAAGCCAGGGCAAATATAACTACAGTTGAACTGGAGATCATTCAATTGTTTACACTTACGAACAGGAATACATGATTTTTTAATGGGCATTCAAAGAAGAATGAAATGAATCTCGAAATTTAGAACTACCATTGAAAAAAGGGTAAAATTGAGCAGAAATTGGATGACCACAGGCTGTGTAGATATTATTGATAATGTGTGCTGTGACTGTAAAGATCATTAATCTTTTGGATGGTGCAGTCAGACGTGACTGATATAATAAGTATCTGCAGGAAGTCAAGATCTGGTTCAAGCTTGGAGGTGCAGTCTTTTTAACAAGCCATTGTGGCTCCTACAGTGAGTTTAACTGCTATGAAATAAGGTCAGTGCAGTCCTGTAAGAATTCTGCAAACTCCCACTATGTGGGCAGCTCCTACAGTGTGTGTGCGATAAGTCAGGGGACCTCTACGGTCACACTTAGATCTTCAACACACACCCACACACCCCACCTACCATCTTTCTTTCTCACAAAGTAGTGAATATCAAAGTATACATAAACCTCGAACACTCATTGCAATCATAAATTATACATAGTAGTGTGAAAGCAGGAAAAACACACTTGTGTGTGTGCACTATTCCCTGCTGCAACATATCTACAGCTGAAACAACTATATTCACAGAGGAAGAGAACCACAAGCGGAGCATGGAAGCACAAAATCTCCATGGGGTTTGACTGATACCTTGCTATTTCTTTGATCATCTTTCTCCTTCTTGCATTGCCTCAAACTAAATCATTTTGTGCAATGCTTTGCAGATGCTTTTGAATTATTTTTTTTCAGTCTAAAAAACTTGCAAAAAATACAGGAACAACACTTTTTTTAGTATGTTTTTTATATATTTTTTTTTTAAATGGTTGTGCATTGTTTAGGGAAAAGAAATGCAACTATAGGCTTTGTAAAAAGAAATACCTAAGAAAATGTTTTTAAAAGATTTGCAGATTTTGGCTTTTGGTCTTAAATGTTTTAACATTGAAATTTCCATGCCCTCAACACACGTTGCCCACTTACCTATAAAAAAAAATGTCATAATAATAATAAAGTATTTATTACTGCAGTAGCACACGCTTTTCCATCTTATGAGTCTAGTAGGCAGTTTAAAGAGGTATCAAAATAATTAGAAATCAGCCATTCCACTGGAAGGAAAATAATCTACCAGTGGTCTGGCAATCCACGTAAGTCTCACTCTTAGAGCAGGCCGCAAGATGCTAATAAAAGTCTCAAAAAATGTCTTCATGGGGCTTACAGCATTGTCTTGCTTCGGTGTATATAATAGTGCATGCCTGTACAATGAGAGAGAGACTGCACAGGTTTACTTTTCTTGGGAGGTGTCCAAGAAGAAAACCTTTCCTCTGAAAAGCCAGACTAACGTTTGCCAGAGAGAATGTAGTAAAAGACTGTGACTTCTGAAATAGTTTTCTTTAGACAGATAAGTGTAAAATTTAATTGTTTGGACAACTGAACAGAGGACATATTGGCTTAAACTAAATACTTCCATTCCAGGAAAGGAACCTCATATCAGCTGTGAAGAATAGTGCTGAAAATGACACGGTTTGGATGCACTGATGCAGCTGGATCTGGCCAGCACACCATCATTGAATCCACCATGAATTCTGGCTGAGGGTGCTTGAGTAAAATGTGAGGAAATCTTAAAAAAAACATTAAGAAATCTGAAGCAGAACTGGACCTTGCAACAAGACAAAGGGCCAAAACATAGCACAGACTGGAGGAAAATTAAGAAATGTACTAGGCCAAGACAAAGCACAGATCTTGATAACTGAAATGCTGTGGTGTGACTTCAAATGGGCTGTATATACGACAAGCCCCATAAACACTTCACAAATGAAAGTGAGGAATGGGGCAAACTTTCCATAGGCTGACAATAATTGTCTCACTGAAATTATCTTACTTAATGGGTATTAGGGGGTGGGGTTGCCTAACTTTAAGTTAGAATACACAATTTATGTTGATATATTTTGTAATTTTTTTTCCAGAGATAAATAGAATAAATCTTAGACATTGATATGTAAACATTGACCTTTAAAGAACTGAATATAGTTTATTTTTTATGTTTTGTTTTTTTGCTAAATCAACAGCATCACCTTATTGGTACCCCAACTAATTCTTGTAAAATAAATGTAAGTGAAACATTTTTTAATAAATTTGTAATAAATTGTAAAATTTTTTAAAAAGCTGCACCACATTGTTATCTCAATATCAGTTTAGGAAATATCACAGTTACAAACTCTGACAAAATAGTCAATATGTTACTAAATTTCAATTGCCATAGATTCACACTATGTATATCAATAATATATTTGACTTATTGAATAGCATTCTACCCTCAGTTCCCATACCTGATGTTTGTTTTTAGTTACTGGTAGACTATCATCTTTGGCACCGGCTTGGTGTAAGTTGCGTTATGCAACATCCATGGCTGAATCTATTGGAACCTCTCTTTTTGTGTTCTTTTTCTCTTAAGAAGATGATAATGGAAAATCATGGGACATTTCACTTATTTTGCACAATATTGCTTATTTGTAGTTAACATTACCATTCTTAGGTGGAAGTGTAACAGATGGTTACAAGCTAAACTCTTCTTTCCCCTCAGACAATCATGACCACCCTTTCTAAAATACATTTTTCCATTAAAATCTAATGACTAATGAAATCTTGTCTGTTTATGTTGTGTTTTTTTTCCTTTTTTTAGATTGTGTCTTTTTTAATTACCTAGCCCCATCTTCCAGTGTCTAAATGCTTATGTTTCACTGATAAAGCTTCCCTCAGTACACTACATGGATGCCTTCACATTAAGGATATGCCATGTCTTGAGGACCATAATGAACTGTCAGACAAGCATATACAATGTCAGGAAATACTGCAGTTGTAATCCTTTACAGCAGTAAATGTGCTTTTGCTTTAGTCCATTCCCTGTAGCTGGTAACCTCACATGCACAAGGCACTAATAATTACCTCAAGGCTGCAGCTTTATTAGCCAGCAGTCCTGGCAGGCAGATTACCACTTCAAAGACGGAAAAGAACAAATTAAAGAACATGTTTGGAGCCGTAAAAATATGAGGTAAAGTAGAAAAACTGAGTTTGTGCACAAGGCAGATTTGGATGGAGCCAAGCCACTACATTGCCTGCGACATGTATATACTTTATCTTGTGGTTTGCAGAACAATTCCCCCTGTCCCTCACTTGACATTGTTATTATAACAATTTAATGCCCACACGGCTATGGCTGTGTGCTAGACTGCAACACTGTGCGTATATGTGTATGGAAGCATCTGTGTGAACCGTCTGTTCTGTGTTTCTGAAGGCAGTGATGCATATATAAACAAGCTGCAGAGGGAAGCGGAATAACAGAACTGTGCAAAAATACAGAGAAGGAGAAAATAGCAGAACTAAGAAAAAATACAATACAGCAAAGCATTTCAAAAACCTTGGTTTCTCATTTCAGTCGATTAATTCCATTTATGTTTTTAGCCTTTTTATACAAGATGCATAACTCAAAGGGCGTTACAGGGTCAAAATAAAATCAAGACGTACAATTAAAGTCACCCTAATGGCACTAATGTGTATCCATTTTTATATGTGTTCACATACATGTAGCTCCCTTGGCAGTTATTGACAAACAGGATACTGGTTTTTAAAAAGTCTTAAAATACATCAATCTTTCACATTACGATTTTTGAACAAAGTTAAATTTCATTATTATTTTTCAATAAGGAAACAAAACAAAATCACCTGGTCAGCACTAATTGCCACCACAAGTGTAAAGGCCTTGTAAAACCCCCTTTGCCAATGAGTAAACCCAACATGTAATCTTCTCTATAACATTTAACGAGGTCTCCATGCACTTTAACAAGGTTCCAATCCTTTGAAGAGAAACAGGCCGACAGCATCACAGATCCACCATTACACTTAACAGTGGGCATGATGTGTTTTAGTAAACCCCAAAAGGGACATTTGTGGTGGGCCGATAAAATACTTTTCATTGTTTTCAGGGGGGAATATAATACCATCAATATTGTTTTTTTGAAATTGGCTACACCAAGACGTTTTGTTTTAACTCCCTTACCATCTTCCTCACCATTCATGGGGGGGAAAATAACACTAGCCCCGACTAGGGGTAAAAAGATTTAGCCTGTATCAAATATTTTTACCCAGGAAAAAGGTTGTAAAACAAAGTTCCTAAACATTGTGATTAACTAATAATTGAGACAATGATTAAAGTCTTTTGGATGGTTGCATCAGCCTTCTTTTTTCAATATTTAGATGCATAAAATTTGAGAATTTCGATGTCTAAAAGATGGGGCTCTCCGTTACATAATATTTATACCGCGGAAACAAAAGTTTTTATTTAAATAAAAAATTCCCAAAACCACCCCTGATTAATAAATTTTTACAGATAATGTTTAGCAGCTTAAATGACTGAAAATATCCTTTTTCGAACTTTTTTCATAAAAAAATGAGTAGCTAATAAAATAGGGCATAGAAAATGGGGAAAAGGAAAAAGTTTTTGCAGTTTTTTTTTAAAAAAAAAACTTTTACCGGTTCTGAGCTCTGATATAATGTCTGCTTAAAGTACAAATTCCATAACTCATAAGAATGTTTTTAAACCAATGTTTTTCATTCAATCCCCTTTTACATAATGAGTTTAAAAAGTTCTTGGGAGTGATCTCAGATTTTTTTGTGCTTCCCCAAAGATTTATGAAAAAATGAAACAAACTTAAAATTATGTAATTGTTACAATTCATCTGCTGAATTTTTTATTTTATTTATACTCATGTAAAGCTGTCTACAATGAGAGAGTAGGACTGAAAAATCTTCACCATATGCTTTGGTCCATACTTGGATTGCTACTATAAATATACCTGAAGGTTCTGGATGGATTATTAAATAAAACATGTCAGATAAACAAGTGAGGCAAATACCTTATTTTTAAAATTCTAAAAATATAAAGGGACAAAAATAAAATCTTAGTGAAAATCTAGAGTGCTACTTTCAAAAGTGTTTTTTTTGTTTTTCTCGGGTTTTTGTTTGCTTGTTTGTTTTAGCCCTTCTTCAAACTCCATACATGTGCTGTAGCTAGGGAAAAGGGATAAAGACATAATCCAATTCGGGCATGATTATCATTATGATTATTATTATAATGCCAGACACAGCATAGTGCAACAGTTTGCTGCTACAGTTTTTCTAAACAAAGGAGTGGAATGTTAAAAACACAGGCAGGGGTGAAAACAGGGGAGTTAAACTAGGAGAGACAGAGTCACGAAAAAGCAAAGAACCTGAGAATAATTCAGTCATTTTTCGTTGTCATTGTGCAGCTCTCTCTCATTCTCTTTCTGTATGTGTGTGTGTGTGTGTCAGAGACAGATGTAAAGGGAGGAAGGAATGCAGGCTGATAACAAGAAACCCTTCTTGTGATCCAAGCAACAAGACAAAAGCGTACAAGAGTCCACACTGTGCTAAACCTTGTTCTTTTCCTTTTTTACTTTCAGTGTTTAAAAGTGTGCGTGGTGGTCCAATCAAACATTAACAATGCCGCAAGAAAGTATTTACACCCCTATTGAAATGTTACAGTCCTATTTTAAATTCGATTAGAGTATAGTTTTCAATAGTTTCTTAATTTTTGAACATAAAAAAGCCCACAATGACAAAGTGAAAATGTATTTTAAGAAAATTTTACAACAAAATAGAAACATTTAAACATAACAAGTACATAAATAGTCACACCATTTACTTTGTCACTCAAAATTGAGCTCAGGTGGATCTGATTTCCACTGTTCATCCCTAACATGGTTCTGCAAATTCATTTTAATTCACCTATAGTAAATGCAATTGTTTGAACATGATTTGGAATAGGACACATTTGTCTATATAATGTCTAATAGTTAACATTGCATTTAATAACATTAAAACTATTCATTGAATGGCCTGCAAAGCAATGTGGTCTCCATTATTTGGAAATTGATAAAGTAAGGGGCCACCAGCATAATCCATTGATCTGACCTCCTAACCAAAATGATTATTAAGGGGAAAAAAGGAGGTGAGCAAAAACCCAAAGGTCACTTAGGTGGAGCATCAAAATAGAAACTTTTGGGCTGAACTCAATGTCTGTAAAAAATAGGCACTGTGTCTTGCCTGGCTAACACCATTCTTACAGTGAAACATGGTAGTGGCAGCATCATGCTGTTTGAATCTCTTCCTGCAACAGGAACAGTGCAACCAGTCCTCATCGAGGACAAGATTAAGGTTGCCAAACACAGATACTTTTTTCAAAAAATCCTGTCCCACAGTGATCATTTTCCAGCATAACAATGACCCGAAGAAGACAGACTAAACAACAAATCAGTGCCTTCAATGTCCTTGAGTGGCCCAGCTAGAGCCTGCATTTTAATACAATTGAGCATCACTGGAAGACCTAACAATGGCTGTCTACCAATTTAACCTGACTGAGTTTAAGAGTATCTGGAAGGAATAATTGGTAAAAACAGGGGTGAATACCTTACAGAGACATAACAAAGAAGACTGAAAGCTGTGATTGCTGCCAAATATGCTTCAACAAGATTGCAATGGTGCTTTAGGAAATTATAGTTATAGGGGAAGCACAACTTTCAAGAAGAGCTGCTCTTGCTTTGTCATCATGCAGTACTGTGTGTAGATCTTCAGAGGAAAGACAAATGCTCAAATCGATTTTTGATGAAGTCTTTGATGTAAGAAATGTGGAGAAAGAAAGGGTTGTAAATACTTTCTAGTGGATTTGTACTCTTAATACATAAAAGGCATACTCCATATGTTTTCATATTTTTTTGTCCAATAAATATTGCTTAATAGGTGCAAAGCATCATATATAATGCATTTTATCTAAAAATTATTCTAAATACAGGTCTGCATCATTATTATGTTACACTAACATGTGAATTTAACATTACACATCCTATTACAATGTAGTGTTTTCCTCAGCATTCTGGCATCCACACAAATGTTACCTTGACACCTGCCACCCACCTAATCATTTTTGGAGACCAATTACCATCTCCAGTTGTCAACAGCATTCACCTATAGTAGTTTCCCCCCTCAGCAGGACACCAATTTGCCCACAGAAGCAGCTGGTGTGTTCAGCCAACTTGCAATCCCTTCTGTCAGCTTGATCGGATGTGATGGCCCCTGTGAGAACCAACCAAGGAAACCACAGAGACTTCAGCCAACAAATACACAAGCCCCTAAGACTCTGCTGATGCCATCTATTCACAAGTTTAGATGATCTTTGTCCAGGAAGAGTTATCTTAGAGGTGTTCGGATAGCAAAATAGGGAGCTTGTCAACGTTAGATGTGGGGGTCATCATGTTAAGGTCAATCAATGTATATTTCTTTCTACAACTGCACTCCAGTGAGCACATTTAGAGCAAATATCAGGGGCTGAGAATCAACATCAGATGTTCCAGTTGGAAGGCAGTCAGTCCAACACAGAGCAAAAGTCGCTCCATTAACCATGCCACACTTATCTAAAAACAAAGCTAACTCTGATTTCTCATAAAGTACATATCCATCCATCCATCCATCCATTGTCTATACCCGCTTATAAAATAAATACTTATCACATGTATTCATCTACTAAAGTTAGTGTGTGTGTCTACCCTTTAACTTAAGATTCAACATCAACAAGATGTAACTGTATTGGTAGTGCAATATAACTGTTTTCGTGCAATACAAAATGGTTCACTAATAAATCAAAGCATAATTTAACTTACTTGGGTATCAATATCTATCATAGTAGGAAATATGGTTTGAGCTTAGACACAATTATATGGTTCAAATAATTTAGAAGCCAAAAGTAGAGGATACCTAAACATGCTGTTTACAGAAGAAAAATCTGAAAAAAGAGGGAACAGATATAATGGATCTGCCTCTCTAACAATCTAAGTGTTTTTCCCTCTGTACAGTAATGATCAGTGATATAGAGACTGCCACAGCTGCCAGTCTTTCTGTGTCACGTGACTTCCTCCAGCTGAACTTTGCAAAAAAGCTTTTAAAACACCAGCCAATAAATTTGAAGATGTTTAAAGCAAAGCACTAACTTCATGAAACAAGAACATAATGGTTTCAGTTTTGTCAGCACACAATTAACTAGACTTACATTAAAGTATGTAACACGCTGAATTATCAGTGAGTTGTATTAAAATACAATAGAAAGAAGCAGACGTTAGCCTATCACTTTGGTAAACTGCTGTGCATGAAAATATCTACAGGAAAAAGACGTGATTTAATGAAGACTGTATGTGTCGGGTCAGAAATATCTTTAGGAGCAGATTATCAAGCTATGTGGTCAGAACATTACAGAACTTTGTTGATCCACGCTCTGACTAGGACAAGATATCTGTTGTCAAGAAAAACAGACAGCATTTGGAATGTAACTTGAGAGGAGCTACAGGTTCACAAAACTAATGTAGATTATGTGAGATGGTCCTCACACATAGACAATGTTTGGAAGAAGGCCCAGCAGAGACCAGTTCCTGAGGCATGTCAAGAAGTACAACCTTCCACAGGAGCTGCTGGTCATTTTCTACACTGCCATCATTCACTCTGTCCTGTCTTCGTCCATCTCAGTGTGGTTTGGCTCATCCACTAAACAGGACAGGTCCAGACTGCAACAAACAATCAGGTCTGCAGAGAGAATCATCAGGGCTGAGCTTATACAGGTATTACTTATACAGGCTTATACAGGTATTGGGTCAGGAAAAGGGCAGCTAAAATCTCTGCAGACCCCACACATCCAACACACACACTGTTTAGGGTTTTACCTTCAGGTAGGCGCTACAGACCAGCCACCACAGAGACAATTTCTTCCCCCAGGCTGTTTCTCTGATAAACACTTGACAGAGTTACAGAACAACACCATGCATACTGGGACTGATATCATGTTATATTCCATTGCAAAGTCAATTGTGTATATATGTACATTCAAAAAGATATTCTTTATTATTGAGAGCAAAGTGTATCGGAGTCAAATTCATTGTTTGTCTGAATAAACTTGGCAATAAAGCAGATTCTGTTTCTGATAATATGAAAATGGAATGTTTTGACTGAATTTACATGGCATTGATTTTAATGAAATGTTGAACAGGAAAAAGCCTATACTTAAATATATCTTATTTGCATGGGGACACAAAATCCTGATCAAGACCTCTCCGATAACTAGCTATAAAAATAACCATTAACATTAATTAAGAAAAAATATTCTAGTTTCCCTTCTCCCTCAGGTCTTTTTATTTTTTTAACCATGAAATTAGATCTAATCATTTTACCTGAATGATTTATTTACCTAAAATGTATATTCCAAAACACTTAAATATTGAGAAAAGCTGCATAAAAAATATCTTGATGGTATAGATCAAAAGCAAAAACTAATTAACTGATGACAAACCATTTATAAGTCTGTAGGGTAATTTAATGCTTCATGCCTCCTGTCCTTCAAAGGCAGCATTTACAAATTAAAGCAAAACTCAAGACATTGCTGTATACAGACACACACACATTCTATAACACACCCATCTTTCCATTGTCAGTTCCTTTCTGTGGTATGATTACATGCACACAGAAATGCATTCATGCTTTACGTGTCACACGCACACACATGCGTAGCTAGATACAACCAAGTCTCAGTTCTACTGCCACCCAATCAATAATCCCATTACAGCTGAAAAGGCTCTTTTATTTTTGTTATTGAGTATTTTGAGGGAGGAAGAAACATCTCATAATTAAAGCAGGATTTACCAGATTGATGGCTAAATGGGGTGGATAAAAAATTAGGGGCACCCTAAGACTATGGCAAGTGTGAAAGAAAAGGGTTGATAAATTGTCCAGTTCATGCATTCAGCATTAACTTTTCCCCTCCATCATTTTCCTGTCTCTGAGTTATACTTTATTTGATCTATTCTGCTTAACTTTAGCAGTGGATGCTGCCTTTCTACAGCCTATGGATGTGTTTAGGGTGTAGGTGTAGGTACTCGTACTCGTCGTACTCATACTCGTCGTCTTCCGCTTATCCGGAACCGGGTCGCGGGGGCAGCAGACTCAGCAGAGACCCCCAGACGTCCCTCTCCCCAGACACCTCCTCCAGCTCCTCCGGGGGGAGCCCAAGGCGTTCCCAGCCACCCGAGGGGACTAGTCCCTCCAGCGTGTCCTGGGCCGTCCCCTGGGCCTCCTCCTGGTGGGACGTGCCTGGAACACCTCCCGAGGAAGGCGACCAGGAGGCATCCGGTATAGATGCCCGAGCCACCTCAACTGGCTCCTCTCGATGTGGAAGAGCAGCGGCTCTACTCCGAGCCCCTCCCGAATGGCCGAGCTAGGTGTAGGTGTGTGGGTAAAACCCGTCCCACTCAAGCAAAGTCAACACAGTATGAACCCACCATTAATCTTTAAAGATCTTATGAAGATGCAGAGCTCAGTTTTATTTTGTTAAATATATACATATGTGACAAAGATAATGAAAAATTTGGCACTCTAAAAAGGTCATAAAAGCAAGGCAAAAATACATATTATTTATTCGACAGCCCTTAAAACAATAACTGTGTTGTATAAGATTTATGCATCACTGTGTCCCTGCACTAAAGCTCCCTCCGGCTGTTACTGTTACATTCTTGTCATGTCAGGCTTTCTCATCACAGGCAATCACTGTTTGGTATGGCTGCACATGTAGATGACAAGAGCACCAAATGCCTTACGTTAATAAACGTTCATATGATTCTGAGAAAATAAGCCACTTTCAGCATCCAAACTTTCTTTCCTCTTCAGTGCACGGTCTTTGTCCCATTTGGCAAATGCTTTGCAAGGCAGAATCGCAAGGACTGCTTTCATGCCCGAATTAGCATACGGTAAGAGAAAACACAACTGGCCACAAAATGTCAGACTTGTTCACATTGCTCAGATATCTCCGCTAGCTCGTTCCAGCTTTGTGGATAAAGCCTTGAGGATTCCACTTCACTTGCCAACTTCCTAGATATCATTAGACGGATTTCAAGCTGAACGCGATACATGGCCTAGGCTGGCAGGCACCATCAGCAGACATTTCCTCTGCAAAGTCTAGTTCCATCTGTAGACATAACGGTTCCTGAAAACACCAAATATAGTATTCCAGCATTTTGAATTTTAAACTTTCCTTGTCTCCCCTCAAGTTTTGTGAGATACTTGAGAGCAGTGCAGAAAACATGCAGAGTTAAGCGATAAGTAATTAAAATTAAATTAAGTAGCAAGTACATTGTATGTGTGCAAGCAAAAGAGTACATCCCAAAAAACTTTTTAAATTATTTTATCATTCCCTTTGAAAATGCAAAATCAGATACCCGTTACAGATTATGTTCATATACTCCACTGATCCAGCCTCTAGCGGGTTTTCTTCCATGTGTTTAGCTATATCCGTCTTTCTATCAGCTCTAACCAATTTCTCTATCCCTTCTGAAGAAAAGCAACCCTACACCACAATGCTGCCACATCTGTGTTTCAGGGTGTACTGTTTTTTGTCACACATACCATTTGGCAATATCCAGAATGCTCGTTTTAGTCTCACCTTGCAGTTATTTGCACTGTTCTTTCCATTTTCTGTAAATAGTCTGTAGTTTTTTATATGCAAAAATACAGACATAGTTTGTTCATTTTTTTAAATTATCCAGATTAAGTGAATAATTAATGTAGGACATGAAGCAACACTGGAAATCAAAGATTCACAGCATATATTTCTGTCCTCATAGAGGGATGTTTTGGAGTTTTGGAACATAAAGGTATTTTGTGCAATTTCTCTTCCTTTTTCACCTTCGATGGCCCTTATGCAAACATACTTTCCTCTCAGCTAACAATGTGCCAGCATGAAAACATATGTTTAACTTTAGGCCAAATTGTCTACATTTCAGTGAATTCATGCAAGGATTTTATTCTAAACAGGGAAATATGAGCTGCCTCAGTGATTTAAGGGTTTCCCTCGAACGAGACATCACTATAGCCTCCCACAGAGAAACTGCAGCTCATCCTGACTGGTGGTGCATGTAGGGACACTATTCATGCCAGGAGAGTATATTTTTAAATGAATGTTCTCCACAAGCAGTCTTTGCTTAAATCCATTCTCTACACAGAGAAGTATTATGAGGTAGCATTATCCATCCATCCATCCATCCATCCATCCATCCATCCATCAATTTTTTATATCCATTGAATCCTGTTCAGGGTCACAGGTGAATTGAGGCATGTCTCCAACAGTCAATGGTGGTGACAGCAGTCGAAAATAAAACAACAAAACGAAATCCAAACAATAAATGAATAAATATTTTATATATAAGTATAAAAGTATAAGTATTCTTTGATTACTTTCATTTCCGTGTATGAAATCAAAAATCAACAACAAAGCAGGTAAGAAAGCAGCTGAAAGTTGTTGAAGAACCACAACACTGAGTTTGATTACTATGCATTGAATAATTAATGCATAAAACAATGTTCCCCTGAGGCAATACAGATAGAAAAGTCTCCAGTTTGAATATGAGTTCATAAAGTGAAGGTTTGCTCATTTAGCCATTGAGGACAAGATAATCAGGCGAACTGTTACCTGGGAGCAGTAGCTTGGAGACTCTCTTAGCAGGGATTTAAAGCTCTTTGAGGTGAGCCCAATCTGCATTTAATTCACCACATTGAAGAATGTCCACTAGTGAGATAACTGTTATTCTGAAAACATTAGAAAATTGGCTAAATTCAGGTTACTCATTGCAATTTCTGTTCCAGTTCTGACCAGCATTGTTATTCGGATTCCTCTAGGCGTGAGCCCTCCATTTTTCCAAACATTTGTCCAGAAAATACATTAAATGAGTGCAGTGCAGCCGTGCAGTGATTGTAGAAGTCTGACTATTGTCCACACAATAAGTCCAAATTAATAAACTTATTAAAGTTCATAATTCTATACTATGGGAGGAAATGGATAAAATTAGAAGATCATTTGTTTTGTTCTTTAGATGAAATATGGGGACAATTTTGTCTTTCCTTGAATCTAAAAAATCTTTTACAACGATCGTGCACACGCCACTCAGATATGATCTCTGACTTAAAAGAGCTCTCCTTTTCCAGATCTCTTTGAATAACTTTGCTGGGTTTTACATTTATTCAAGACAAACACTCCTTCGGACCATTAGAGAGCCAGCTTTTCATAACAGTGAATGTTTCCAAAATCATGGTCATTATTACTGTCCAATCAGTTTATATGAAAGCTGCCAACAGATGTGAATGTAAAAGATCATTGACATTTTTGGAACTTAGAGGTGTCTTGGATGTATAAAGGTGGTGGTTTAGAAAAATAGGGAAATGCATTCATTATTACCTCTAGTAAATGACATAGATCTCGTGTTACCCTAATCTGCTTCTGATTGGTTGATTAATCCCTCATGATTACTCTTCCCTGGAAGCACATTCTTCTAAGCATCTGATATAAGACTCAAACTAAACTTTAGAATCCATCACGATCAAGACTAGCCCATACAAGTCAGATAAAAGACTGATCAGCCTTTCATGAATCTTTATTGGGGTTATATTTTACATTGTCCATAATACAGTATTACATTTGTCCTTTTTACAACAAGGCTTAAGATCTCTACATAATCATATTAATACAGCAGCATCATTTTACTATCTATGTAATTCTGGTTCAACCTATACTTTAGAACCACAATGGTGCTGTCCATGAAAAGGCTTTTTGCATTGTATGGGTTCCCCTGTGAATTTCATGATATAAGCGCAGAATTTCCTTTAAACTGCTAAAACTAACCCTTCTGACCCAAAGCTCAGCATCCAAAGACTTGATTTAAAATGCAGTCCAGATTAGGTTAAACGAGCATTGTTTGTATTTTTATATTCGAAGGACCTCAGAAAATTAGTTCAATAGGTTACCTTTAAAGGCTACAGTTAACATCACTTAGAAAAATACAGCGTTTTAATACAATATCTTTTACACAAATTACCGCTATGTTGTCCTTTTACTTTTGTTGTACCTTTTGTGATTATTTTCTCATTTACTACTGAAAAAAGTGTTGTAACTCATGTTAATGCCTCTGCAGCAAATGTTGCCCCAAATGCAGTTTTTTCTGCTTCACCAAAAACACAATTTAGTGAAACAGCATATTTATACTTTTTGCATATTTATCTTTTTATTACAGTCATATTTTTCCTTGTATTAGGGGATTGCCTGCGTAATTACCCCTGTTTAAAACATCACTCTGCCAGAGTTATCTTTGCTGATAACCACCAACAAAGTTTGTGGTTATAAACGACAAGAAATCTGTATATTTTCTTTAGTTTGTGAATATGGAAGCTTGTCAAACCCATTGCAACAAAGAAGGATTTAATTTATTGTATGCTGCTGCTTTTCTTTTTTTTGACATGTTGACGGAGTTCAATCTGCAACACTTTTTTAAACAGAAAATTTGAACTGAGAAAATCAACACTGACACAACATAATTATTAATAAAATGTGCTACAGTTCAGGTCAGTGTTTTACATAAAGTCATCATGCGCATTTAATGAGGCATTTTAGCAGTTTTGTTTTTTTTCTGGGTGGTATGATCTTTTACCCTACAACTTCAATAACCTAAAAACAAGAATTAGTTGCACAGGTTTAAATTTATGGAGGATTTTCTAAAATCCACATGTGGTCAATATTATACATATAGGCTGGAATATAAACATGCACTCTATCTAATATTTAGATAATATCATAGATATATCAAACTTTCTCTTCAACAAGCTTTCAATAACATTCTGGCATAGTTCTGACTTAATGTTTGATATTTATTCCTCGGTCAGAAATGGTAGAGTTATCCACAAATAACCATCTTCGGAGACCATTCCGGAATCTTAATGTTAGCCTGCTTTATTAATTTACAAACCATTTTTGGTATGTGTTTGGGAATTTATCTCCTGTTTGTACCCAGATTCAACCATCAGACCCTGTCACCCTCAAAAGATATGAAATTGGTTAGAATGATCAAATACAAACCATGAAATGCTATGGCTTCAAGCTTATAACAATGGAAGATACTTTTTATTTAGAGTTGCTCTACACAGTGCAGAAAGATTGACATCAACATGGAATGAAAGCATCCAACCAAGAAAAAAGCAATCTCTTTAAAATCAACACCTTCAAGGTCAACTGAATTTTCCTGCTACCATCATGCAAAAGACAGACACCTTCTATAAAAAAATATGGTTGAAGGGGACAAACACTGAGCTATTTGGCCACATTAACACAAACTGTGTTTAGAGGAGTCAAAGGAAGGTGTTTAAATTTAAGAACACTGTACCAACTCTAATGATAGTGGCAGCATCATGCTGGAGGTCGGTTTTGCTGCCAGTGGTGCTGGTATTTTGCACATATTGTAATAATGACAAAGGAGGAGAACCATAAAATTTTTCAACTTCACTTCAAAATCAAGAGATAGTGAGGTAAAACTTTGTGATGTTTTAACAGGAGAATTATCTCAATCATGAATCGAAACTGCCTTTATAAATATATAAAGCAAGCTAAAATTTGCCTGGGACAGGTTCAGCCTTAAACCTACAAAAAATTAATGTACTATGCCTAAATTCTGGGCTTACGAAGGTAATGACTGAGTTTGAAAGACTTTTTTCGATTCTGCCAAAAACAGTGGCCAGATGTCCAGTCAGATTTATGTCAGGACCTCAATGATATACTACGCTTGCTTGATCTCTGTTTCCAGGGCAGTAGTGCCTGTCTCACACAGTGTCTATGAGACAGGCAGGATACATTTTAGACAAGTTGCCAATCCATCACTGAGCAACACAGAGACACAAAACCATGCAAACACACACATGCCTTTAAACCAGCTCACTAACCTAACAAGCATTCGTTTGGATGGTGGGAGGAAACTAAAATACCCAAAAAACAATTATGCATTCATGGGAAGAGCACCCTTCTTACAAAAAGACCAGAAGCAAGATGTGTACCTATGAAATTGTTATAAGGTTAAGAAATGCTACATTGTGCTGCCAAATTTAGGAAAATTGACAATAAATTCAAACAATAAAACAATAATAAAACAATATAAAATTCATGATTTGAAAAGTTTCTGAATATGTATGTTGTCTAATAAGCCACTAAAACAAAAAAATATTTGTTTAAAAACTTTGAAAGGCCAAAATTCACATAAGATTCAAGCCTATTAAGAAGATATGTAAACTTCTGACCTGAACTGTAAACACTGGTGCAGATCTAATTTGAAGGGCTATTTGGTTTTAGAACCTAATTGTAGATATGGTTAAAAATAGAAGAACTTGTCTGATAAAGGGCTCATGAACCAGAGATTGAAAAATCTCACCGTGCCAAATCCAGAAATATTTTAGTCAAATCTCAGTTTCCAGAGAAAGTCTCTCTTCATATACAAACAGACTAGTTATGGAGAAATTAAAAATAAATGCACAGACACCACTTCTGCTTCAGAGCCTTTAGTTTAATGATAATTTTGGAGGAACTAGTAAAACTTACTTACATTATTTATTTCATTTAATCTCAGTACATTAATCTTTGGTCTAACTTTAAAGAGGTCCTGCTCCATTAATTAACAAAACTACAGCTTCCAATATATATATTTTATGCCCAAAACTGTAAAAATAGACTTAAGGGTTGTTTAGTGGCTCAAAATCCTTTTCCAATAAAACCCACAAAGCCAGAGGAAACCACATCACACTTAATGTGTTATTAAAGTCTTGAATATGTCTCCTGATACTTTCACTGCAGTCATGGCCACTGAACAGAAGAAGACTTTATGTAGACCTAAACAGTTCAGGGGCAACTATCTCTCACATAGGATTAGTTCGCACGTGAGCCTTTTCTCAGGACAGTTCAAGTTTTAATATACACCAAACAGCTGATCTCACGCTTTTACTTTACTAAACATCTGGGAAGATAGTCAGCAAAGAGCTGCATTAGATGGCCCAAAATAAAAAAACAACTGAGAGATACTTTCAGTTTTAATTTGTCTTTTATCCAAGCAAAAGATTTACATCCTAAGTTAAAAATCAATGTAGCTTTACATCAATTATGGTTAAAAATCCACATTAAATACAATTTTTTAAACATCAATTGATTTTTGATTAAGAGGGATTATCTTTGTGATTTTTCTTTTTTTTTTTTTTTCTTCTGCAAGGAACCCTGACTCTCCTTCTGACACTAGCAATTAACATAATGACCAAAAAGGAGCACCATAAACTGTCAAGTGTGAATTAATTGGAATGGGTTGCTTTCAACAGTATTGTTTTTCTTCTTAGAACAAGAACAACCAGCACAGTAGGCGGTTAGAGAAATCGGAGAAGGAATAATTGCAACAATTACTACTTTTATTTTATCTCCGCCTGGCACACACACTGAGCACTCACATATGTGCACAAAGAATATAATAGCAAGGGGTAGGTTGATCACTGTCAACACTAATCACAGTGCTGCCAGTGAAATAGGTGCCATAAACGCAGGAACCATGGCATAATATATGCTTAAGAAGACACTAACGAATGCTGCACCTTATGCCAAAACTGTCATAGATATACAAACACACACACACACACACAGAATGAGAATATATGTGTGCAATCCTCTCTACAGTTCAAAGAGCATATATATGCTGGCAAGGAACTTGAGAAAAAAATTAGAGGCCATATTTATAAAAGTTATGTTTGATCAGATCCTATAATAAGATGATGCCATATGTTGCGATTGCAGCGTTTCTAATAAGAGGTTGAAAGTGGTGAGGTTTTCTTTAGAAATATTTACCTTTACATTGGTTGGAACCCCTGGAAAATTGGTTTAAATCCTTAAAATAAATAACTTTTTATTGTAGTGTCTCAACTCACACTGACAAATTAATAAAAAATTACAACCATTAATTAATATATTTACTGAGTTGAGAAATGATAGAAGGATAAATCTTGATATGTGACTCAAATCTTTCTTCATACAACAATGCTTCCTGCCACCACATTTGATAGCCATGAAACAAATTTTTTTTTATTTGTTTATGCTTTACTTTTTAAGTTTATCAGGCTGTCTGTGATCTTTTAACTAGGTATCCATGGCTTACTGTTTCTCTTGGTTATAAAAATGGCATTACACAGAGGCTTATTTCTTTTAGCCACTCTTCAAAATTACTGAGGTGTGAGAACATGCATTTCAAGTAAGGCAGATGTGCATGGATCTTCAGCAGTAAGGTAATGGCTAACAAAATAGTTTCCTGTCAAAACTTGAACATAACAACACTCAAAAGCAAAAAGTTTAAATCAAAATGCCTGATGAAGACCTAAATTCATCTTCTCAAGACACACACTTTTCTGTATTACCATTACGGACACAAACATTTATCATTTTTGGGTGTGAGATTATGTTTCTGCAGTAAAATATAATTAAAGGTCTTTTACACATTCTTTTCCCAATAGTACCATATATATATATATATATAATATATATATATATACTGTATATATATATTGGAAAGTTTTTATGAGTTGTTTTGTTGTTCTTGGACTTTCTACTGTTCCGCTGGGGTTGTGCCGTGGGTTCACATGAGACACATCTATGCCTGGAAACAAAATATAATGCAGATAAAAAAGAGAGTTAAAGTAATAAATGTTTAATTTCTTTGGATATTGGAATACAACGAGAGACTGCACAACCCACACATTCTTCAGACCTTCTGTTATATCTTGCAGTTCACTCAGGTTTAACCTTGGCCTTGTTTTCATTTTTGTTAATAACTGAACTGAAATAAATTGTGCTTGTGCAAAATCATATAATGAATTCAGTTTTACAAAGAGTAATGATGCAACAAAACTTCAAAATTTTCAGTCCACTGTAAATAGTTGTCCCATTATCATAGCTGGGTTCTACATAATTCTTTTCAGTGTGTTTATTATTTACCCATTCCAGATATATCCTATTGCACAGGAATGTATATGTAAATAATTAGAGAAGAGTGGACATTAAAATCTGATACAAAAAAGACAGCTCAACACCACTGATCAATTTTAAAGGATCCTGATTTATTTGTTCTTCAAGACTGTATTGAAATGTGCAACAGACAGTGATTCTACCTTCATATAAAGTCTATTTATTGCCCCTTCTTTCTCTATTAGCCCTTACTCTTCGTTTTCCCTAGCCATTGTTCAGCACTTCTGCCAGTGTGTTTATTTAAATTACGACCAAGAGATAGAGAAAGTAGGATAAGAATAGTGATGACAATTACAGCTGATGATGCATCAGAAGGGTACAGGGTGGCCGATTGCTCCACTGCCAGTGGTACTGTATAAAATGAGGCGCTATCTATCTTCTGTTTCAATCACAGAGAAGACCTGTCTCAAAACACCTCCAGCCATCAGCACACAACACATTTGCTATCTATGAACATTTCCTGCAAATAATAGTCAGAGAAAGTGCCACAGTCCACTCCTTTGTCAGTCTATGTGGGGCTCATTCTTTCAGTTCTTCCTATGTGGATCTGTCTCTTTCTGTCTTTATCCTCATATATCATCAGTGTCTTTACCCACTCTATGGGGCACACATATACACAGTCTAAATCAGGAGGAGCCTGGCCAGCTCCCCCAAACTAATTCAAACATGTGGTAAATGTAATGTCATGGCCAAGTTTTCTTATTTATTAGTAATTACACAAATGTTGTTATGTGGACATACCATTATTTTTTTACATGTTGAAAATGAAAAATGTACTAAAGTAATAAAAATATTTAAAGCAATTCAATTTTTATACTGTCGACCCATGTTTCACATCATTTCTAAAACTTTCTCCGACATGCTGGGTATAAACGTCTAGGCCTCATCCTGACTGAAGGTCACCTTCTTGTGTTGTCACAATTTGTTGGCTCCTCCTTATCAATCTGTTTCTTATGAGTGTTCTCCACAGTTTCTCAATGTGTGTAACATCTGGAGAGTTTCCGGTCCACCTGTCCAAAGTTTAAATGGCATCATTTCTTAGCCACTTTGTCATTACTTTTGCATCGCAACAAAGTGCTCCATTATTAGAAACACTTTCAGGAAATTGTGCATGGATTGTTGGAAAAGTTACTCTTACTTGACATTTTGATCAGGCAATTTTCCATGAATAAGAAGTAACCCTACACATAAATTGGGTTGGTATACACAGGAGTTTTAGGAGCGCGTGACATTCCCAACATCGTCATACACTGGCCATCCTGCTTGGAAGGATGGACAGTCTTCTGCTATCTATCCTTGTACTTTTTCCAAAAATTTAAAGTCTGTCCTTGATGTTTCGTGTTGATAGGGGTGGCTACTGACATCCCTCTTGCTGCCTGATGGCCAGGCACACCCTACCGCCTATCGCTTTTCTCTCTTTTTACCTTCAAAAAAGAAGCGTAATAAACTTTAAGGTCTAGCTGTATGTGCACCCAGCAGATCTTAATTATGCCAGCCGACAACTGGTTTTTAGCAGTTTGTAATGCCAGTTTGCAACTCTCTGGATGCGTTTTTGTTGAGCCTCAGAGCTACCATTCCATACAGGATTACGTCGATCTTGCTCACAAGAAGACATTCTTCAAGCTAGACTTATGTGTCTGGGCACAGATAAAACTTAAGCTATTTTTTGCGTTTTTGAACTCTGCAGCTTCGGCAAAATAATAGTGTTTTCACTATGTTCTTAAACTTAACCTGGGTTCCACTGACCGGCTTTTAAGGTAGCAATCAAGTTTAATTTTTACAGTTTGAAGGTATTTTGTGATATTAAAACAGTCTCGCGTTCTGGGCACTGTCTATTCTACAGAATGCTGCTCCTTTTTTCCCTTAATCTCTTTCCCCTCACTTGCTTCGCGTGCGGTTACATTCTGTTGTCCGAACCACAAGGCAAACAGCTAGTTAACCAAGCCAATGCCTAGCCAAGCTGTAGATAACTGGCCTGCTGAGTTAGCCTGGCTGTGGGGTGTTTACTAGCTGAGTGATGCCAGGGAAAGACCTCCACTCACAAATATTCATTCATTTTTATTGTGGCTTCTCATATTCTCATTTGATCCAAAACTCCATATATTTTTCCATTCATCCATAAATTCCTTGTATTGACTGACATAATCATTTCATAACACACAATCACACCCACCTGCTGCTAAGCAAGCTTTGCTCATGTTAGTTGCAAGTTTCTCAAGATCTGAAAAGATCTGAAAGCCTGCTGTTTCTTTTGCACTTGCATGAAGAACTATTTTGATGCAACGAAAATATTGCTGTGGGTGTTTCTATGGAGGTAACCATTGCTAACTCAATAAGACAATGATTTCAAGGGTATTTCTATTTTTGGCACAATCAGTCTGTTTATAACATTGATAATGAGGAATCTCAACTGCATTCAGTATAACTGTATTGAAATGAAGATGGATTATCATTTTTGTCAGGGTATAAATGCACCACAAATTTGTTTTTGTTACAAAATAGACTATTTAGCCTACCACTGTTGCCTACCACTGTTTGCAATAAATAATATGGATTTAATTAATAATATAGGAAAATGCTAAACTGAATCTACTAACTTGAATACAATCAGCAGCTACTGCAAAAACAAACAAAAGACACAAAAACAATAAAGCAGAAATTGCTTTAGAATTATCTGTAGCTATTGTGATAAACTATATTGATAAACTAAAAAGTAAAACATAAACTAAGGTCACATTGCTGTTTGGGAAAAAAACGATTATAATCATTCCTTGCTAGCAAGCAAAATTTTGCTAGCGTCCAAGAAAATGAAAACATAATAAGTAATTTTATTTTCTGCAATAATAAGGTGCATGTTATGACTTTTCTAAACCTCACAGGGGTTGCACTTTTGTGCAGGAGGCATCAATTTGCATTGTTCAAAAAGAGCAAGTTACCACAGATGGACAAATAACATTTTTCCATGAGCTGCATTAATTGTAGTATGTTTGGATTTCATGATCCAGCATTAAAAAAGAACAGGTATTTATTTTTCTTATATACAGAAATACATTTTTAGGTTTTCTATCTTTTCCTACTAGTATGGTCAATAATAGATGGACACGTTTTGGACTTCTTCCTCAGCTCTCACTGACTGCTTTAAATAGCCAAATGCTGTGTATATCAGGAACATGAATATTTCAATAATTTAAACATGATGTCACTGCTTATACAATTTCAGTCAGACACATGCTGTGTTTCCAAGAGACTGGGGCATTGTCCACGATTATTAATTCTGGCAAGAAGATTATGTCGGTTGGCTACGGACAGACTTCCAGGATGTTTTTTTCTTTTTTGTCAGAATTGAAGCACTAAGAAGTGTAAAACCTTTAATTCCTATCCAGCTTTGGAGCTGGATTTTATGATTTATTTTTGTCAGGCAGTGATGGATGGAGGTGTGCAGACCCTGGACTGGATTTGTTGCTTAAATTTCCTGAGTCGACAAATACATATCTTCTTGTCTATCTCCCCTCTAGTCTTGTTCTTTTTCGCCCACCTATAATCACATCAAGGGAAAACAGCTGCTGACACAACGAGGAGGTTTGAAATGAATCAGTCATGAATGCACACAGAAACAAACAGCCTTACTCACAGTAAGATGCGGTCAGCAGTTTCAAAGGCCCCTGTTGCAATGGTTGCTTAACACAAATGGGTTACATTATCTAGAATTATGGTGTAGGTAGATACAGGAAGGCCATAGACCTTCTGGTTTGGCAGAAAATGATAGAAGAGAGATGAAGTATAATGTTAAGTAAATCATATGTATGAGAAGAAACAAGGACATGGACAATGAGTTTGAACATGAAATGTTGTCTGGTGCACATTTAAATCATGTCAGTGTAATACCTGGTTTTGTGAAAACTGCCTTACAAAGAAAATTTGGGTGGTTTTCTAAAAAAGTAAAATGTCATGCTGATAGCTGATTTTTAAAGTGGCAGCACAGTTTATAAATACAGTGCAGAGTAGGGCTGCACAATACTAGAATATCAGGTGATGGCAACACATTTAGGTGAATATATTTTGCTTAATCCCCTCTTCTTCATCTTTGCTTCACTGTGTGTGACCTGTAGCATTTGGGCACTAAAATATGTGTCAGCTGCAGGGAAACTCCATCCATCAGGCACACTATGTCAAAGCACAACCATTAAATTAATATTCAAAATTTATATTACATCAGCTTAATACTGAGTAAATCTTGGTTTAATTTTGGATGCTCACCAGACAAAAACAAAACAAAGTAAGACACACATTCAAATTCAAGAAAAATTAATGTAGGGATTATCCCACTTTCTTAGTTGAGAAAAATTGACTGAAATTGTGCTTTAGATTTAGATTCCTTTATTTTTTCTTATCACTGATTAAATTGAGCTCCAATCAATTTGGCTAAAGTAAATATTTTCCCAATTATGAAAGTGACTTTTAGTCCCTTCTTATGAATAATAGAACATCTTTGACCCCTTACTGCCATCTATGTATCCCATAATCTAATATTTTAGACAATCTGTCTGACAAATTAGTGTTACAACTCCAAGCTACATATCCATCAAGTTCAAGTAGAATATCTGTTGAGGTGTCATCGCAGCATGTAGGCTGTTGTTTTCTTTCTTAAGTTCAGAGTTTTTGGGAAAACTGTTAAACTTCCAACTCGGAGAAGGGATGCATGCTCTTTGAGACTCATCAGGCAGAAATTCTTCAACATTTAATATGATTTGTTAAACATTTGGATTTTATACTTATTTCACATGCGGTAGGTAGAATTGTGCAAAAGGGTATTTAAAGTGAACTGTTATAAAAATATATTAAGTATAAAGAAACTTGCTTAGTTGCGTTGTTAAGTAATGACATTATAATGAAAGACTTGATAAAATATGCATAGTAATGATTTAAAATTGTGCAGTTATGGTATTTTTTTTATTTGGTTCTTTAATCAACCTTTTTTGTCTAATTATAGAAAAGATTTTTTTTATGTTTCAACAATAAGTGCTACATATTGAATGTTTTTAGAAACAATGTTATGATTTCATGTGAACTGTTAGGGATTTTTGGTACTTTACTGTTTCTGCATTTAGTAAAATATTCATCTATGCATGTTCATACATTTTGTAGTCAGTTCTTTATTGTAAATGCACTAGTTAGTAAAAATGCAAGGCTGTGATTTATTCATTTGTGAATAAGGCTATTTCTTCTTTATCCCATAAATCTATAGAATATGGACATAAGAGTTGACAATTTGTCACTCAGAGACTACACACACACAAAATAGCATTGAGTTAAGAATGAAGAATTTCATGAACTATCTTTATTTGTCTTTTCTTTTGAAGTCACAGCTCTTAATCTTAGGTCAAGTGACTATTACTCACTATATCTAATATTACACACTCATATAGCGAAATTTTTGAGTAGCCATCAAAATGTCAACTCAGATAAGACATTTCCTATATCAAATACAAGTCTGGCAGGAACTGTCTCGAAAATATCAGGACTGTGGTGGAAATGTAAAATTTTCAAAAACACATCTTAAAAGTAAGTAGAATTACTTTTTCAATTTATCTACACTAAACAGACGACATGCCACCAATATTCTTACTTCTTACATCTCCCAACCATTCATCAATGTGCCTTTCCTATAAGGTGTAAGTGACCTTAAAGCAGGAAGGGAAAACCTGCCACAAAGATTGTGTTGTTCCGGCATATAAGATAAAAAACCTTGGAGAAAGAGCAAGAAGTAGGACAAGAAGTGAAGGTGGCGAGAGACAGATAACAAAAACCTTGACATCAAAAACTGGTGTCGACCTATTTTTTATTGGTTATTACAGGCTCAGTAAGAAAAGATTAAAGAAAACTTGAGCTACTGAAGTGATATTTCCACCATCAACTGTTTCTAACATTATTTTTACACTTAAATACAAGATAATGTAATCCTATGTCAATAAAGAAATGTCCTAAAAATCTGAGGGAAAGTAGCAGCAGATAAACAAATAGCTATTGGTGAATGGAGTAGAAAATGTTCAAAAATCTGGTAGAGCAGTGTGTCACAAAATAAACTTTAAAAAACTAGAAGAATATTTATTTATTTATGAGTTATGAAAAAATTTGATATTTAACCTTTGGCCTTTAGCTCATTGGTCCTTAGCAATGAGCTGTCTGTGTATAAACCATAAGAAGCCATAAGCCAAAGGGCATGTTTAACATCAGAAGATGTCACGGTTGTAATGATCAAAGATTTTGCTCCCACCTCAGTATTAAAATACTACACAGGAACAGACAGTTAATTTTTTTTTTTTTTTTATAAAACAAAAACAACCTTAATCTTAAAGACCTCTGGTTATTTATAAAGTATTGAGAATTACTTTTACAACTCTGGAAAATGCTCTAACTACCGCTCTGAATATAATGTTAATTATTAGCCAGAGCATGAATAGACTCTGCCAAGCCCACAGGAGTCTTTTGACATGTTAATACTCCATGGTACTTTTCGGTAGATTGTCAGAGACGGAGACCCACTAGTGAAAACAGAGTAAAGAGTAAAGGAAAACCCACGCCAAAAATGTTAGATACACTTTCTCACCTAATGGGTCTCTTTATTTTCATGAGTATTTACATTGTAGATTCACGAGGTGGTCACCTGATATGGTTTTTCAAAGAGGCTTGAAAGAACTTTTGGCTCAAGGTTAATATTTCAGTCATCACAGCAACATGTAGCACTGTGGCAGGATGAACAGAACCTTATTGTAAAGTATTGTTTAGTTTTTAATAAGTCATATTATCCTAAGTCCCATAAAATTCTAAATAATTTTCAACAGTCATGATTAATTATAATACAGATAAGTGCTTTCCAGTGTACTGTGGGAGTGTTAATGACCTCTCAAAGCATGCTCATGCTCAAGAAGAATAATTACTCACAATTTGTTACAAAATAGATCTGTTGCAGAACACTCCCTCGCTGTGCCACTGGATTACTTCATCTCCAACGAAAATTGTTGTAGCTCCAGCATTTAATAACTCCCCAGATGTGTGAATTATTGTGAGAATAAAGAGCGTGTTTGCACTGCATGATACTGTATTCAGGTTTCAACTTGATCTTGTTG
The DNA here is from genome assembly GCA_036173005.1 of Crenichthys baileyi. Taxonomy (NCBI): domain Eukaryota; kingdom Metazoa; phylum Chordata; class Actinopteri; order Cyprinodontiformes; family Goodeidae; genus Crenichthys; species Crenichthys baileyi. Next base: position 85,485 of record JAHHUM010001312.1, on the reverse strand, counting down.
GACTCACAGTAGAGAGGTAATGTGTCTGTAAGGAGTGGTACTTTATTCAGTCATCTGTTTCTGCAGAACAGTGGGTATTACTTTTTCAAAAAAAAAAACTTTTATTTTCGGCTGGTTCACAAAATACATGTGAATCAATTAATAAGCTTTTTCTCATACATTTTCCAAAAATAATGCATAAAAATGTTGGCAAGTCTACAGCAGGAGTGTCAAACACACAGGGTGCCTAAAATAAAGAAATTGGGGACTTTAATACTTATTGATAAAATGTCTACAGTTGACAGGGTTTTTCCTTCTCTTTTCCATATGAAAAGGTTTTTCATATGGAAACAAAGTTTAAAACTACTTGTAACCTTCAGAGTTAAAAAAAATAAATAAAAATGCTTCACTGTATTTAAATAGCAAGAAGACGTGCATAAAGTAAACATTTATTGAAGCTTAGTATGCTAAACTCGGATCTACTCTGATGCACACTGGTGCATCTCAGGGTGGAACACCAAAATTAAACCCAATGATTGACTTTGAAAACTAACAGCAGGATCTGAAAGAGTTCACAAACCAAACGTTTTGGTACTTCACATTATTAATATGTTTGGGTGTTATTCCAGAGAGGGCCACAGACCCATGACAGTGCCACAGGCCAGATACCTGGCATCTCTTTTTCTACTGATATGACTGGTAGAAACATGAGGTAATTAATAAATAAGAACAGACAGGAGCCTTGACAGTCTTGATTAAAAGCAAATCGCACTAGTACAGCATTCTGGGATTTGTAGTATGAGCAGTGCATACACTTTCTATCAGCTGCCTAGCAATACTAGACATTATTAATTATTTTGCGGGCAAATGGAATTACAGTGTGGGCCAAATTGGCACATTTGTCATCCAAACCTTTTGCTACGTGAGCCAAGATTCGTAAGTCAAAAGAATTGCAGTCAGAAAAATATATAATTTTATTAAAAACTAATCGTGCAAATATTTAGATTTTTGTACCTCTTCAACAATAAACAAAGCATGTCATATTTTAATTAAACAATAAAATAGTCTGTTTTTTTGGTGTGGTGTGTGTGTGGGGGGGGGGGGGGGGGGGTTTGCAGGAATGGGTGCATGAAATCATTGTAGATGTAAAACTTAAGGAGGGTTTTAAGTGAAAGTCACTCCTTAGAAGTGGTCTAGTTTACTATAATTTAATGAGGATGCACAAAGCATGGTCTTTAAAAGACCAACACTTTGTGTTGTACCTAAAATTTTCTATAATATGAAGGTTTTCATTTGTTTACAATAATTTTACCCTAATAAAAAATATCAATTACCTGTGCTGGCTGGCTAAATTTGTATTAAGTTTGAATTGCAGTCAGGGGCCAAACAAAATCAGTCCAGAAACCGCAAATGGGCCCCGGGCCACACTTTGGATACCCCTGCACTAGGGTGAGCACCACATGTAAGCTAAACATATTAGTATAACAAATATCTTTTTACAATCAGTGATTATTGCAAACATATCAGTGCTAAACCAGTGTTTAACTGAAGTAATATTGCCCTCAGCAACATAAACTTAAATTAAGACAAATGGGAGTTACCAGTGTGGGCTGTTTGCTGATAAAAACTCTGTTAGGGTTCAGTGGCTGTACTGTAAAGAATAAATTATATAAGAAAATATTTGCTACTTGTTCTTATTTCATTTAACTAATTGTAGTGTATAAACATATTTAAAAAATCAGATAAAATATATTTTTTTTATTTCAAAATCTTTACATCCAAACTGTAGAGCAACATATACACACAGTCTAACACACTTTAATTTCCCATGTATACATGCATGACCGTGTGTGTCTGTGTGAGATTTCGTGTGTTCAACCTAAGTTTGCACACTTTATTCCTGTTAGCTTGTGTCTGTATGTGTGATTCAGCTCTGCTGTTAGACCAAGTGATGGTAGAGCAAAGTGGTACAAAATGAAAAAGAAGAACAATAAACTCCCTTTGGCTCATTTAAACTGAGGATGTACCGCAGTCAATATTATTGACAGAGGGGAGAGGTACTATTTGTTTGTATATTGATTATTACAAGCCAGCAGCCTATTTCAACATTTTTGTTTTCACAACCCCAGATTTTCAGCCAAGAAACCTGACTAAGCATCCAGAGGCCTTCGCAGCATAAGCTTTTTTCATTTATTTCCCATTCAGAAGGAAGAACAAAACTTAAAGATAAACATACTGTCTTGATTTTGTCACTTTAGTAAGTGGAAGTACTGAAAGCTGTCAAAAGTAATCTAATATGAAATGCTTTGGCATGAATTATAGTAATTCTGCCCAGGCTAAAACACTAATAATTTACCCATACAGCCTGGAGATACTGCTCACTTGTAAGTGTAATAAAACAGTAGCAATACAACCTATTTGTTTTAGTGCAATTAGTAATTGTGTCTAAATTAGTTTAGGACTGTAGATTTTCAACACTTTTATCAGATTACTCATGGTCTATGTTTGCTAATGGTTTTGTTTATTTTTCTTTTTTTAATGTCGATGAAATTAGCTTTATTCATGACTCAGACTCTTTGAATTTTTGCACCTCTATTGGTCTCGGTATCTGATGGTGATTTTGTTATTTAGTATTATAGTAGATTTGGATTATAGTAGACTTATAATATCTAACATCAAGAGGTTTTTAGTCTTTTTTTAGTAATTAAATAAACTGATATGCACTGGTTAGGTAAAAGGGTGTGAAATCGTTTGCTTGCAATAAAACAAGGATCACTCGATGCAATAAAAAAAGACTACTGTATGGTTACCTTCTGCCTTTGTAGCTTTGTTTCAGGGAGTATTGAAAAACCCATAACACTAAGAGCTATAAGGGTTAATGATGTGGATCAAAGCAAAGAAAGCGGTTGCTGCTGTAGTTGCACACCAAACAGAGTTGAGCCATCAGTTGATCCTTGAGTGTCTGAGAAATACATTGACCAGCAGAATCTAATGTAGATAATAACTTTCTGAAGTTGCCACACAACAACTTTGCTTTATTGAAATCGCTGAATGAATTTGGATGGCTTGCATGAGGGCTTTGTCACAGAGTTCAGCCAGATCTAGGGAAATTCCCCCATGACATATCGCACCTATAGCTAAGCTGAATGCTGTGAGTTGTAAACCACGCCCCTTTATTCCATAATTCCAGATGCAGCATTTGAAAGCTCACATGGCCCATGGTCTTAGTGGATTGACTTTTATGACATGAAATGTTGAAGTGATCTGTAATTGGGGGTTTGTGGTTTCCTGCCCTGTAGCATGTTTGACCAAATGGCTGGAATCTTTCATCTAGTATGCCAATACCTATTGTTAGCTCAGTAACTTCCTCCATGAAGCCTATACTGACATTAAGTCGGTTTATGGAACTGCGATAAATGATGATTTAGGGTTTAGCAGTAAAGTGTTTTAACCACTGCAACTCATTACTTCAAATGAAGGTGCAAATGGGTAAGCAGTGTGTAGGGGGATAAGTGTAGGGGATAAGAGTTATGAAAATAGGTTTTTTTTTTTTTTTTTTTTTTTAATATTCGAATAGTCATTAAGGTACACTAATTACATGGTTAATATGAATATTTTCATTACTGTCAGATCCCACACCCATAAACTGATCGTGAAACTGGTTAAAAATTAAGCATCACAAAGGTCCCCAAAAAAGACAATATGCAAAATCATGCAATGCATACCCAAGCTTTGATTCCATAAAAAATTATGTTGACTGTATCTACTGCAGCTCCTTATCTAAACTATATGGACACTCCCACTTTTCTAAAAACAATATTAAAAACGGTGATAGTTCCAAAAGATAAAGCAAATTGCTAACATTGCTTTTCGAAAAATAATGGCCCAGTTCAGGTTAGCAAGTTTTTGTTTTATTGATGTAAGAAATAATTTATTTTAAAACAAGCAAAATGCTCTAATTAAGCTGTTTCAAAAGATATGAAATGAATTGTCTCTACCTTTTTGTCTGAACACATGCAAATTGTGTGTTTTTGTGTATCTGGGAAAGGGGAAGGATATGGGGGGACTGTTGTGGTCAGATAATTTCTAAAAAAATATCTTTCTATTTGTTTTTGCTTTAAATGTCAGTTTCTCGTAGCGTAGAGATAGGGATAACGGGAATCAGCCTGACGTTTTGAAATGTTAAAGCACACAAAAAAGCAATTGGGTTTGTTGATTTCTTTCTCTGGTTTTGGTTTTCCTTTTTTTTAAATTCAATTAGATGTTGTTGTAGAAAAATTCGTATCCAGAGACTGATGATTGTCACTCAGAATCAGCTTTATTTAAATCTTGCAAGAGAGAAGGATTTTATAGCATTGGAGATGTGCTCAGTAGTGCTGCCAAATCATTCTGACTAGACAAAGTAAAAGTTCTCCTATAAGCTACAACAGGTTTCAAGGTGACTCTGATGAGACTTGTTGTCCTAGACATAATCTTAACAGTGTGGCATACATATTATCTCACACAGCTGCAAGCAGAAGGCCGAGAAACCATTATTCTAAGACTAAATAAGAGAAGAATGGAACAACACTGAGGGGTTCTAATACTTTTGTCAGTTCCTGTAGAGTATCAAGGAGCAAATCAAGCAAGGCACTAAAAATTTCTATAACAGTGTACAACACAGGTTAAGACAGAATTGTCAGAACATTAGAGAAAAATCCTAATACAATAGAAATCATGAATAAAATAAATAATTTGAAAGCCATAGAACAACCAAGACATTTTATTTAAATTTATGTTACTTTTTGTTTTGGTTTGTTTTATTTCACCAGTGCTAGTTGTGATGCTTTGGTAGAACCTACCAGCTTGTATCCATAGTAGTTAACCAGATGCACAGTACTCTCTTTCTCAGTGGAAAAGTGCAGAATGGGTGAAAGGGCTAAAATATTTATACCAATATCTTCACAGTTGCTTCTTAAAAAAAGAGAGAAAAAGAAATATGGGTGAAGAGGATAAAGGAGATATTCAAGAGGAAAGTCAGGCTGCAAGAAAGACGACGATGGAAAGTGTCAGTGTGTGTAAAAGGCAAATCAGAATGATAACAGAGAGAGAGAGAGAGAGAGATGAGTGTGCACCACAGATGCCAAATGAATCTAGGGCAGTTCAGAAAAAAAAACAAAGCATTATTCCAAAATCCACTTAGTACGCATGTGCAGCTATGTGTGTGTGTGTGTGTTTCTGTGTGTGTTCATTTCTAAATGCTTGTGTTTATCTTTCTTGGGCATACAGTACGTTAAGCATTCACTTACTGACAAAGTAACATACCAGAGGTTAAAAACCAGGCTGGAACACCACAACTTTCTTTGTATTCATCATCTTCTAACCCTCACAGCGCTCTTCGCATTACTCCCACTCTTCTTACAGCATTCATCCCCTGCCTCACTCTCACAATCCTCTGAGAGAGACTTTATTTCTCTTCATCAGACTCGAACACTGAGTGATTTTGTGTATATGTGCATGGGCGTGGGTTAACAGGGGTGGGGGGTTGGCACAAACCAAAGATCATGGCAGATGGTGTCCTTACTTAACACACATACAGCACACACACACACACATACTCTCATACGGAAATGGATGAGCACATAGAGTATATATTATGCATGGCTCATAACACACACACTCATACACACACACACCTGGAGACTTCTGCAAAAGCATCACAGTCTCCACAGAGCACAGCTAAGCCTTTCATATAATCATGGTTTACAGTTTGTCTTTGTATGAATTTGTGACTAATCTTATTGAATCCTATTGTATTTTGTTGTTTACATTCATTACAGTCAATTAGTGATGTATTTTTGCTGCCAATCATATCTTAACTGGCTGCAGTTACTTAACTCAACCAAAGAAAGATGTAAGAAAAAAATAGTGGCGATCTCCCACACACGTATTTTTGCCTTTTTTTTTATTTCTCTCTTTCAGATGATGCTTTTCATTAAGAAGATAACTTGAAAGACTTTCAGATTACACTGAGCATAAATATGAGTAAGTCTGTTGCGTATTGGTGCAAGTAAGCCTTAAAATAGCAATCCTACAAGTAATATATACATTTTGCATGAGCTGATTTCAGCCTTTTCTTGCTCAGGAGATTTTTAAGCTTGAGTAAAATGCATCAAAAAGCTTTGCTTCGCCAAAGATCAAACAACAGCTTGATTATTTTTTTATTCTGTGTTTGGCGGTAAACACACACACAAAGACACAGAAATATATCTATAGCAACCCGGAGAAGTGAGCACATAGAATCTGACCTCATCATTTCTGACAGAAAACGTTCGCTAAGAGACATTGGGGACTTATTATGTCATACCCTCAGTCAGAGCCTGCAGGTGGATTATGAGATGGTGGAAGGCTGGAGAAGCAAACAATACAGCAGTTTTAGAGGTAATGTCTGGTGTATTTGTGTCAGTGCATCTGTAGCTGGATGCCTGAACGATTTCAGAAAATCTGGATGAAGCAATTGAAAAACAGTGCAACATGTACCAGGGAATCTACAGTTTATAGATACACAGTTAAAACAGTATATGTAAATGCAATGTTTAAAAAGATACAAAAAATGTTTTCTCACTGTCTCTCTTTAAATCAGACTAATATTTTTCTATTTTATGTCAGCTGGGATTCATAAAATTATTCATCTTTGTTATATACCAGAATAATGCAAGATAGAATGTTTGTATAGCTCTCTTTTACCTTTCTGAGATGAGGTGAGATCTCACAAGAGCTGCACTAACAAAGCCAAAATATGTCTTATCTTTCCTCAACTACAAAAATGGATGACGAAACCTTAGACAGCCTGGGGAGCACTTAGAAGTGTTTTAAGCACATAGTTATGGGCAAGTACAAGAAAGTGTACAGTGAAACAAATCCTGCTGAATGGCCACTCAGGAATCAAGAAGCAAATACTAAAAAGCAACATAAAAAGCCAGATCACAGTTGACAAATGCGCTCAGGGACAGTTTTTGGAGACATGTCTTATGGTGTGACAAAACTATAACTGAGGTGTTTGGTCATTATGACCTGTGTTACATTTGGAGGAAAAAGGGGGGTGTATGCAAGCCTCAGAACCCCATCAGGTATCGGGTTGTGGGTATCGTATTGTGTGGGTTTTTTGCTGCACCTCACAAAATAGATGGCATCATGAAAAAAGAACATTATGTGGAAATTTGAAGCAATATTTTAAGACATCATCAAGGGAGTTAAATCTTGGTAATAAATGGGTCCTTCAACTAGACAATAACCATAATCACACCACTAAATTAGTTACACAGTAGCTTAAGGACAACAAGGTTAATGTTTTGAAGTGGCCATCACCAAATATTGGTTTTAGAAATGTGCTAGGCAGGGCTAAAAATGTGTATGTGAGCAAGGTGGCTAACAAAATTGACTCAGTTACACCAGTTCTATCAGGAGATATATTCCGCCAAACTATTATAAAAAGCTTGTAAAATGATACACAGAATGTTTGACCCAAGACATATAATTGTAACACCAATCCTCACACTTTTCTGGCCTTTAGGTAATATAAATATTTTTGGTTTTCCTTACTCAAAACTGAAAAAGTTTAGTCTGATTTCATTTACCACAGTGAGACAAAATGTGTCTTTTTATAGTAATAAATATCTGGTTTTGGCTTTACTTGTAATTATCAACAGAGCTCGATAAGCTGTAATGCCTTTTCTTTATAAAGAATAGATGTTTATATCCTTTTATGGAATAAAGGACTCAGAATTTGTCACCATAGAGAAACTAAAGTCCAGCATCAGACATGCATTACAACATTATCGTTCTTTCAAAGATCTAAAGACACTTTAAAGTGGTTGACCCACATTGCCCCACTTTGTCACTGCCATCTGTCAAAAAGCTCAAAGTTCTGAATGTAGTAATGTCAAAGGAATGCTGAGCCTTAAAGTGCTGTGGGTTTATTCCATTAAAGCACATTAAGTGAAATTTAAATTGTAGTTGGTAGCACTGTTGCCTTGCAGCAAGAAGGTCCTGGGTTCGACTCCCGGCCAGGGGTCTTTCTGCATGGAGTTTGCATGTTCTCCCCGTGCATGCGTGGGTTCTCACCGGGTACTCCGGCTTCCTCCCACAGTCCAAAAACATGACTGTTAGGTTAATTGGTCTCTCTAAATTGCCCTTAGGTGTGTGAATGAGTGTGTACATGGTTGTTTGTGTGTTGCCCTGCGATGCACTGGCGACCTGTCCAGGGTGTACCCCGCCTCCTGCCCATAGACTGCTGGAGACATCACCACCTTCCCTGCGACCCACTATGGAAGAAGCAATATAGAAAATGACTGACTGACTGACTGACTATTTTTCCTTTTACTCATCTTACTTGTTTAATCTGGTTCAGAAACGAGGTTGTGCAAAGTATTTTTTTGTTGTCTGCATCTCCCCTGCAACAGGCAGCAGTCAGTTTACAGTTTGGAAATGCAGTGTGTTTTTGACCATAAATAAAGTAAAAGAACTTCTTAAAAGAATATTATGAAAATATTTTCTAGACAGCTGTAAAACACTCAATGCCATAGGAAATATCATCAACATTGCCTTACTACTCATGTGACACTGTTGCATACACAGTTAGATTAGGCTACTGATTTTTGGGTTAGTCAAAATATACCCCGGTGTGAGTGAAAGTGCGTGTATACTGAACATGTGCACCACTGCTGCATAAGTGATGAATAACTAGTAGATCATTGAAATTTATTTCACAGACGATAACTTGATCATTCAATGAAGGCAACAGAAAATCTGTCATGGGAATAGTAAAGCATTCCTACCTGATGGACAGAACATTGTAAATTCCACACCCTTGATCCAAGTGCACACACAATATTCAGAACAAGAGTACATCAAAAGCGACACATACTTTAAAGACATGACAGTGATGTTTCACAAAATCTATTCTATTTCTTCAAGCATATACTTTATCTAGCATGTGTTTTTAAATATGCCTACATACATGGCAAGATGAGAAACTGTGCAACAGCAGCTTCAAGAACAAGAAAAGACAAACAATGGCAATGGAGAAAGGGCTGGAGCTCATTAATTGGTTTTCACTTTTTATTGTGCAAACTTCATGGAGGCTAATCTTTCAACATCATCTGTGCATGGAAAACATAGCAAGTATTTGTAGACAACCTAAAACAGGTGTACAGAAACCAATGGAAATATGCCCAAGTCATGTTACAAGGCTATTGATCAGACCAGATTAGGGTGGTGTTTAGTCATATGTTCACTGTCCAAACCCCAGATCACAGATCATATGCAGTAAAAAGAGCATAACATATCACAAACCATTAACACTAGGACTCCTAGGATCCTAATACTACAAGAACTCCCAAGCCTGTCAATTTGATGGCGAGCATTCTGGATGCGAGGGCGGTGATGACTTCATCGCATTACATTGGTCAGAATGCTAAAGGTTTTCTTGCACGCTATAAAATCATGGTTTTGACAAGAATTAATAATAGTATTTGATCAAAACCTATTATGTTTTATTATTTTTTATAAATAGTAATGAATAATAATACAGAGAAGCGGGTACATTTGAAAAAAAAAGCTTTACTAATCTGACCAAAAGCTGGACAGCTCCATGTTACGCCCCCCTTTCACTTCGCGGACATAAACTAGTGCTAAAAATGCCTTCAGCTCATCCACACTCATGTCCGAGGAGGAATCATCTCCTAAAACTCTGCGGGCCTCAGCCACGCGCAGCCCTGAACGTGGATGAGCATTTCGGCATCCACCAAGCAGAGGAATGCGGTCTGGGCAACTTGGATCTGGCGCTCTGTCAACGCGTTCTGGCTCTGACGCCTCCCTCTACTTTCTTCCTCCCCTACCACTGTCCACACAGGGCCATCCTTTCCTATCTCCTACTCCTTCCCAGGTGTGCGCTCGTCTTGCGATGAAAATGCTGTAAAGCGCAGAATAGATTGTTGTTACTGGGTTACTATACCTATCTATGACTTAACTTATTGTTTATTTCTTTGTCCATTATCAGTACCTTGGTTTGTAGTTTCTCTCCTGCCAGTGAGCTGAATTGCTGGGTTTATAGCTGGGCACTGGGCACCTGGCCCGTCTCCCTGTCTCTGAACCTGTGCTGATTGTGGCACTGTTGCTATATAAATAGTTTATATATTATTAGTTTATTAATCTGTAAACTATAGCCTAAAATGATAAAAATCATTACATAGGCTAGTCTTTTACTACCTTGAAATAATGTACCACAACCTCTTGCTAATGGGACGACCCGTGTTTTTTTTAGCCGGGGGAGGCTCACTCTCTCACCCGCTGTCACTGGAACTGAATGCTGACCAAGAGCCGTCAGAATCCCTCGCGACCCAGAATCACGATCATCTAATTTTTGAAGCATTTCCAATGCCTCTTGAGCAGAAAATATCCTTCTGTAAGCCATTTGTAGGATGCCAACAATCTCCTTCTCAGACTGCGTTCTAGAGTGGCGGTTGCTATTCAACGCTCACGCGTATACTCAGCCGCGGGAAAAAAAAATCGATTTAAATAATAGGGCAGCAAAATAGCAGCTGTGGTAGTTAGAGGTAGAAACACTTAGATCTTTTATTTACTTTGTTTTTTTTTTTTTAAAAGAGACATATGAATACAAAAAGTCAGGAGACCAGGAAGATAAGAGTTTTAATAAACCAGAGTTATGGCATGTCAAACTTTCAAAACCGTCAAATTGACGGCCCTGGGAGTTCTAGTGTTAACAGATGAAAATATCCAAAAGATAAAATAACAGAATACGTAAAAAACATTTAGAGGTACAACTATATGGAGGATTTATTTTCAGGCAAATATCCAGCAACAGCACATGAGAGGGAACATGACAAAATCCTTAATAGCAAAGGGCTCCAACGTATTAATAGTATAAATTCAGTATGCCTCTCTGCAAAGCAGAGGTTGATTATATGCATTAAGATTTTTTCTATGCAAAAAAACTTTCTTTGGTCAAGAGTCACACACAAACTATACAATGCACACTACAGAACACTATTCACAGAGCACTAGTACATTTTTGAAGTTTGATTTCTTTTTTGATGTGCCATGTCTTCTAAGTAGCTTTTAGCTTACAGTCCCAACTCAACCCTGTTTCTGCAAACTGATGGCACTCAAGTCACTTTCTTCAGCAAGTAAGACACTGACTTCACATAGGTACCTCTCAAAACCTCACTTCAATAGAAACATATGCACAGAACACATTTATCAGTCTTCACACTGACTCTAGACAGTACTTGTGACATGGAGATTAAAATGAAAAGTTAACCCGAAGCCGGAGCCAAGAGCTGTAAATATTTAAACTCAGCAGTACTCTAAATAGACTTGGGAAAAATATTTCTCCAGACCTTCCAACACCTTTCTCCCCAATTATTAGAGTTCACTTGCCAGGTGTAAGACATGCCTAAAGCAGCCTGTAGAAGCCTATGCCATTCATAAGAACTGTTTCACTACCTCTTATTATTCTCTATTTCTTTCCTTTTCACATACAATAAATATATAGATCATGGTGTAATGTTCTAGTTCCAAGTCTTTACCCACTGGATTTGTTTCTTCTTCCTGTTCTCTTCTCAGACAACTTCTACTAGTCTACACTGTTGTTCCCCCTGGTAACTCTTCACACCTTGCAAAGGCGTGAATGTGTTAACACTAAAGAGACTGCATCCAGTTTGCTCAAATCTTTCAAACGTGGTGTAATTCTGAAACCTGTCAACTATAAAGGTGTCTACCATGTCTTTCGTTTTCTTGCCCCAGGGGACATCCCACAAATACCTGGCAGTAAGGGGGTGACGGATGTTGTGAAACACGACGGTCATATCGATTGCACTGAAGACTGCAACAGCTGGTAGGCTGAAAGAGAGCACAGCATGCAGTGGCCAAGAAAGCGATACGGGGAAGTGAGCGAGTGTGGATCTCTCCCAAGGGTTATCCCTTTTAGGATCTTTGCCTAATCTCTCTTGATGGATTCTGAGATCGATTTAGTGGGTGTGGCAGGGAAACGGAAGCCTGGAAGGATGGAGCAGGTGGGGAGGCCAAAAGATTTAAGAGTGCCAATTGTGCACCAGCAAGCAGGCACTCCTGACTACCTAATTTATACACTTAGCCTATAAGAAGTTCCTCATGAAGAGATGTACGCACACTCTTACTGAAAATATAATATGTAAAAAATAATGCATGTTATTTAATGTACTAGGGATCTAAAAGACAATACAGTGTGGAAAATTGTCCATACCTAATTTATATTATAAACTGTATGTGACCGCTGAAAGCAACTGGTTGCACCGGATTTTATTTAGGGGTATCAGAGCAAAGTGGGCTAAATTGATGTGCCTGCAACAATTTAAAGGATTTTTATTTGCAACAAATATGTTTCATTGCACTTTATGTTAATCAGCTTGTCAATGTCCAGTGCAGTGCTTCAGCAGTAGTTTTAGCAGTTCACCTTATAAAACTGTGCATTTGTAGAAACAGTCTAGTATGTTGTTATATGTGAGATACACTAGCCTGCAATTTAAAGAACACTAAGCTTAGCAGTCTCTAACCTTTCCTGCTGTCTATTATTCATCCTAGCATTAATCAGAAACATGTGTCTTCTTTGTCAATTTTCTATGTACTGTTTCACCTTCATATTTGTTCTGCTACACAGCAGCTATGGCCATAGGAAAACTATCTGAAGAATACAAAAAAGTCCAAATTCCATGCAATATTTTTGCTGCATCTATGTAATCTGACCTGGCAGGCATTTGCTGCATTTTAGCTCAACGTCCATGCTATTTCAGAACCTTTTTTGGATTCAACTGTAAGCAGAATTAATTAGGTCAATCCTGCCTAACCTGTGCTGGTTTCAGAGCAAGGAGATCAAGCAGTAATTATATCGCTTACAACCTATGCATTGAACTTTTCTACAGCTGCAAATGTTTCCAAACATCTTGCTCAAAAACCAGTCCTTTACAGGTATTCTGATATAATTTTCCTCATTTATGCACATGAAACTCAGCTGTATCAGATTGTATTATTTTCACACAAACACAAAGAAGTAAAAAAAAAATTCATGTTCCAACTAGTGTAACATTCATCACTTCTTCAGATCATCACCAACAGACAAAACTATGGATTTTCTAAATTATGGCTCATGCCGTTTGATAGTATTCTGATAAAGTGAAGATTACATAGTAGTGTGGTTAGGTAGGTGGTGGTTACTTTACCTTTACCCAAGCCTGTTCCTTCATACTGATTACCTCTCCCTCTCTTTTCCTCTGGTATGGCCCTGATACATGATTGCAATTGATTGGAGACTGCTCATCATTCCTCCAGGGAGGACACCAGGTGACATGGAAAAATTAAAGAAGCAGGTGGGTGGAGAAGGAGACTATGTGTGGAAGCCAAACGGATGCAATAAAATAGCTAAATAAAGTTTGAAGGGTATCCCTTATGCATTTTAAGTAGGTGTCTCCAGGGATCTCTCTGGCCAAGACGTGACTTATATGTCATGGCTGAAAATACGACAGGGCTTCGTTATTGATTGAAATAAAAGCTAATTTACAACATCTTATAAAAGGGAATCCACTTACCTAGCAAACTGGTAGCCCTCTTTGTCATTTTTAAGAGAATCAGATGGAGTGCTTATTAACTATTGATCAAACGGACTAAATAGGTGTCCATGTGAACATATGAACCTTCTGCACAAAAATCACATGAAACAACCAGAAACTTGAATCGTTCTTATTGTAATGTTTTGCTTTAAGGGTTCTCTAATCTAGTCACTATTCTCCAAGAAAATAATGGTCAAATTGCTACTCTGACGGTTTCGTCCGTTGAATGAAAAAGCCAGAAAAAGTGCCGGGGCCACCAGAGTTTTTTTCCCCTACCTAATGCTGTGTACAGCCATTCAGGTGGCTGAATAAATCGTACTACACTTTCCCTTGCTGTTCAGAGAGTCATGGCATGGAGCACCACCTGTCACTCCTCTTAAGGTAAGCTATTTCAAAACTGCATTTGACATGCGATTGCTGTTGAGAAAAATAGCAGAGATGTTTTCTAAAGCAGCGTTGTGATTATTAGTTTTGTTTCCGTCACAAAGCATAAGAATTTCATGTAAGCGCTTGTTGGTTCGCCAAAATATTCTCCTTATCTCAACTAACTTCAGGATCCTGAACAAAATGTTAAACTGAGTTCAGAGCAGGTCATAAGTAAATGTTTTCCTTCATGCAACATTGTAATAGTCCTGGTTGTCTGTGTCCCATGCTATCCGCGTGTGATCTCACATACACAATACCGAGCACTGATGTCGATGAAGGATATAAATTTCTGCTTCAATCCATGGATTTGATTTTTTTTCTGATTAGCTGTTGACATTAACTGACAAAAACAGTAAAACCCCAGGAGGCTAAAAAGTTATAATGCATCTGTATGGTCTCTGAGCTTTGTAATAACAGTTGCTGCACACCAAATAGATAAATTACAACAATTGTTCAAACAGAACCATATTTCAGGTCTCAAGTGTTTTTATGATAGACTTGAAAACCCCAAGAGTTGAAGCCTGTCTAATATGAGGGGGGAGCTTGTTCCACAGTTTAGGAGCTACAACTGAAAAGGCCCGATCACCTCTGAGGAACAGCCTGGACCTTGGGACAACTAAGAGCAAATAATCATCAGATCTAAGAGACCTGGAAGACACATAAGGCTGCAGGAGGTCAGTCAGGTATACAGGAGCCTGTCCATTCAGGGCCCTACAGGTAATCAATAAAACTTTAAAATCGATTCTAAAATGAACAGGGAGCCAGTGAAGGGAAGCAAGCACTGGGGAGATATGTCATGCTTTTTTGTTCGTGTTAAGAGATGAGCTGTAGCGTTCTGAACTGTTTGTGGTTTCACTTTAGAAAAAAGTCAGTTTAAAAAAGGATATTTTTGCTACAGAACAAACAGCATGAGTGACAATTCTGTTAAGCAGCCAACTACAGGCTAGTTACTGAAGTAAAGAGGCTTACAAAATACCTAGCTAATGACAGGAATTTGCTAAAATACTTGCATCAAAATGAAACAATGAAACATTATGATCAAACTGCCAAATAATGTATTGTTCCCCTTTTTGCTGCCAAAATAGCCTCGACCTATTGAGGGATGAACTCCAAAAGACCCTCAAAGGTGTGCTGTTTGTATCTGACACTAAGATGTTATGGTGTGTTTCATTCAACTCTGAAGTCGAAATGTCCGATGTCTGAGTAGGAAGTCAACTGGAAAGCCCCCCAAAGTTGGAATTACAAGTCGGAAAGTCAGAGCAACAGGACCTTACCCAACTTCTCCATTCAAGATGGCTTCTGCTCGCATCAACAGTGTGAAACCTTCTTACTGTGACTGTTTTTAGCAGTTCTGTATTTTTATGTAACATATAGTGAGTGGTACATGTATTACTTTTTAGTGTTTACAAGACGTGATATTTCAACAGTGTTTTTGTGCATGAAATAATGCGTAAAACACCGTTTATTGTCATTGTAATTGTTGTAAGAACAAAAGCAAGGGGAAAACTGGAACACTATAACTCAGAGACGACATACTTCCCAGATCCGGTTTCTAATGTTAATGGAAAGCCATTTTTGTTGCAGATCCATGGATTTGACTTATTCGTCCAGCACATGCCACAGCTACTCAATTTGATTGACATCTGGGGAATCTGGAGGCAAAGTCAACATCTAAAGTTTGCCGTTTTGTTTCTCAAACTTTTCCTGAACCTTTTTTGCGTTTTGATAAATGCTCTTTCCGGCTGAAAGAGAACAAAATGATCATGAGACTCTTTCCATGAACGGGTGTACATGGTCAGCAGCAATCCCTAGATAAGGTGTACCTAGCAAAGTAACATTCCCAAAATTTCCCAGCAGAACATCACGCAAAGTATCTATGTAATGTAAAAGAAATAAATCGTTCACTGGAACTTGTTGGTTCTTTCAGTGGTGGACTTTGGCTAAGCAGTGCCTGCAGGAAACAAACTGTGACGGTGTGTTTTGACACCTTTTAATCATAACCTCTTCAGCAATTTGAACTAAAGTAGCTTGTCTATTGGATTGGACCAAATAGACAAGCCTTATCTTCCCACATGTATCAATGAGCCACAACCAACCATGACCATGACCTGTTGCCCATTCACCTCTGTTCCTTCCTTGAGCAAATTTTGATAGAAACTGACCACTGAAGACACAGAAACCTCACAAGAGCTGCAGTTTTGGAGATGCCATAACACACTCGTCTAGCCATCACAATTTGACCCAGATCTTTACTCCTGACTATTTTTCCTGCTTCAAATTTGAAAACAAAATCAACTGCTGCCTAACATACACCTTAGTGTATAAAAAAGGCTTGCTCTGTTCTGGGGACTGCTGGATGCCTCTATAGATGATTGTCCAAAGAAGGACTATTCATAACATGGGGAACATTACGGACAACCCTGAGAATCCTCTTCATGAGACCCTATACAACAACAGAGTGTTTTCAGTCAGAGGCTTCTTTCGATTCGCTGTAATACTGACTGCTACAAGAGATCCTTCCTGTCCAAAGCCATCACCTTCTACAACAGCTCTCTTAAGAAATTTGTATAATGAGTTGCAACATTTAGTTTCCCATTGAGATTAACAGAGTATTTTAACTTGAACGGAAGTGACTTAAATATCCCACTCAAGTAATTATCAAATTTTATTCAATTCACCTGTCTTTGGTGAAAATGTTATGCTTGAATAGTGTAAATGGCATGGGTACCATTATTGTAACTGTAACAATTAAATTTTATATTGTTTTCTGCAGCAAACGGAGTAACTGCTTCTGTTTTAAATAAAAGCAGTGAGATCATGTTTGCCATTTTTGAGTAAATACTGTGATATCATGGTAATTTCATTCAATTTGTGTAGCCCATGCCTGCTTGGTACATTTAATTCTTCACATGTAAAGCCCATTGAAACCCCATGTGATCAGCACAGCTCTGTCCACTACCCTCTTCAATTTAGGTCCCAAACTTGTGATGAGATGAATGATGCACAGGGATTTCACTGCCCATAGTTTAACATAGTTGATTTCCAAATGTTTTGTCTCTGTTGCTACGCATATTCTCGTGCCTGGCTGTCCACATTGTGTGGGCGTTGGAATCTGTGTGGTCCATCGGTCAGTAGTTGGACACTGTTGCTGCTGCTGGCATGAGATCTCCCTTTTTATCTCCCTCACTAACATTCATTATCATAGCCAAACATTCAATAATTCATGCATGCTGGACAACTAAAGGTGGCTTCCCCCTACCCCCCTTTGCAGGTGAAGTGAGCTGCTTTTCTGTCGTGCGAGTGAGTAGTCAACACCGCTGGAAAACCAACCATTTAACCCAGAAAAAAAGCAGGAGCACACGCACACTTACACACTCACGCACACACTGGGGCGCGCATGCATCACCAGCTTTATCCCCTGCGCGATTCCTCCCTCGATATTAAATCCCCTCTCTCTCGCACATCTGTCCATGGCGCGTATTCTGCCCGGCTGTCCTATCTCTGCAGAATCAAGCCTGGCTTCATGTGACACCTTAAATCTATGAGACATTTCATCACTTCTGGTGAGCGTTTTAACCCCAGAAAAAAACGCGTCTTGTAAAACAAGAAAATCCAAACACACTATTCTAACAAGTCTCCAAAAAAGAACCAACAGTAAAAAACGTGCTTTTTAATCGGTGATTGAAGCTATCGGAATATTACCTCGGTGAGGTTCTGTTGCACCGAGCGTCGGAGTCTGTTAGGGCAGGTGCGTTCTCGCCCCGCCGTCGCTTTTACATCCGCTGCATATGATTTATCGGACCATGACTGTATTTAAAAAAAAAAAAAAAACTGTAAATTAACTATGTGTTGCAAAATGAAAGCAAACATTTCGTACGGTACCTTTACTTATTTCCCCTTCAGATGGTGGGTCCACTGACTGGAACAGAAAGGAAGATTTTTTTTTTTTCTGTTTCTCTCTAAGCAACGTCGCAGGCTCAGCACCACGGCGGGAGAGGATGACTGAGAGAGGGAGAGCAACAGAGTAAGGGAGGCTGAGAGAGAGAGAGAGAGAGAGAGAGGATGCATAGACCTCTGCGTAGTGTAATACAGTTTAATGCGGTGAGCTTTGCTCTTTGTTTCAGCAGCAGGATATTTACAGTACATTGGTCTCTTTTGGTGTTATGCCCAATGAATGGTAAGGTGAATTAAATACAAACTGGACATATGCCCAGGATACAGCATGCAGGAGGTGGCTGTAGTTGCATCCTGCACATCAATGATTATTTCAACTCAAGACTAAACATTGCACTATTTAAAAAACAACAAACGCACTCACACACAATTATTTCTATGTTAAGCTTGATTGACATTTGGGCGACACCATTGCAAACTTACAAACTCGAAAGGGAGTAGGTGCATCTTAATGAATTAGAATATAATCAAAAACATATTTAATTAATTCAGTTCAAAAGGTGAACTAATATATTATAAAGACCTAAAGTGGTGCATTATAAGCATTTCTTGGTTTATGGCCTCCAGCTAATTAAAAAATCAATTAGTCTGCAAATCTGAATGTTGCCTAAGACCAATTTAAAAATGGTTTTCTAATACAGCAGTTTTGACCTGCTTAAAAGTATGTCCATGTATTGTACAGCAAATGCACCCAATACGTAATCAAGCCTCTTTTAACATGGATTACTGCCTCAGTGTGGTGCGGCACAGAAAGGTCCAGCCTGTGTCTCTCCTGAGATGTGAAGGATACCCTGGATGTCTTCATAGCGGCCTTCAGTTTATCTGCATGGTTGGCTCTGGTGTCTCTCATATACTTATTGACAATACTCTATGAAGTTTTGGTCTGGGCAGTTTGTTCGCCAGTCCAGCACAGTGATACCATGATTATTAACCAAGTAATGGTGGTTTTGGCAGTGTATGCAGGAAGCAAGTTTTGCCTGAAAATTAATTCAGCTTCTCCATAAGCTTATAAAATTTCTTTCTATGCAGCTGCTGATTTTGGACAGAGTAAAAAGCAGTGGACCATCACCAGCTCGACATGGCTCCTCAAATCCTCACTAACTGTAGACTACTGACTAACAGTCTTGTTCTTTTTCTCCTTAGCAGGGGCCAAACGCTTCTCATACTGTCTCTGGTTCAGTAAAAGAAGACTGCCCATGCTTTCCTCACACAAGGAATGTAGCAGTTGTAGTTTGTGTCTTTTATATCTCTGTATGGTGGTTCCTGAATGCTGTGGTTATCCCTTTTGCTTTTATAAAGTCTTTATTTTATTAGGTAAAATGTTTGAAAACCAGTTCTCCTCACTCCGCACTCTGTGAACAGCCAGCAGTCATTGACTGTCTGCTGGACAACTGTCAAGTCAGCAGTCTTCGCCGTGATTTTGCAGGCTACAGCATGGCCATAACATAAATCATTTTATTGGTCCTATGCGGAATTTTACTTTTCTGAGAAACTGAATTTTGGATGCATTGAAAAAACGTGTTGTAATTTAGTTTTTGACAGATGTTAACTATTCAGCATTTCAACATGTATGCTAGAGAAAAAGCTCTCTGCAGAGTCTGCAACATGTTCTCCTTTACACTGAGGTAGAGCCAGTCCAAAATGTTCCAGGGCCCTGGGCAGAATCTTATGAGTGTGCTCACTTCCATTTAAGCTTGCTGTTCACCTGCAGCACCTCTAACATCTCTTTCATATTACCTATGCTGGATCGTTTTTGCATATTATGTTCATAACAGCTTGTGTTAAAGATAATATGTAAATCAACAATGATTTCCTAAAGGGATATTTGCAGATTACTGTTAAAAATGTCATGATCAGTTAATATCTTATCTGCAGTCTCTTGATGGTTTTATTTTGTATCAACCAATTAGATTTTTTATGGAGGCTGACATTAGCTGCAAATTAAAGCTAAGCTTTGAGTAAAATGGACTTCTAACCAAACAAATGTTGTCTCAAAAATATATTTTCAAAATTAGCACATTTTCTAATATGACTAATAAAAACCTGAGGTACTGCTGGGTCCCCCGGCACTCAGGGGGCCACAAATAGCTGAATTTACAGCACTTGCAGTGTTTGATTATCATAGTTCTCTGTGCTCATATACTTCCAGAAAACCCATTTCTTTGTGCTACAGGATAAAAGCAGTATTAATTAGAGTAACATGTGTAAATAGATAACTTTATAAAATCATCTTTAAATAACTTTTGTTGCATTTCACAGGCAAAACTATCTATGTTGTTTTGTAAATTGTTTTAATTTGTAAATATTTCTCTGTTTTTCATGAAAAAAAGTTGAAAGTATATCTAGTTTATAGTTAGGCTAAAGAACGTGTTGTTATACCTCAGAAAACATATAATGAACAACACAGGCTGATTATACACACTATAAAACTTGTTCAAAAGTGTCCATTTCACATTTGAGAAAATATTGACTGCACTAAAATCGACTGCAAGTTTTATTAAGCAAATTAAAAATGTAAAACAATATCAATTCAATTTGGTTTATTTATATAGCGCCAATTCACAACACATGTCATCTCAAGGCACTTCACAAAACTCAGGTACATACATTACAATTAATCCGAATCATTGAACAGTGCAGTCAGATTCAGTTATTTATTCAAATTGGATAAAATGTTTTTCTATCTAAGGAAACCCAACAGATTACATCGAGTCAGAGATTTGTAGCAGTCACTCCTCCCGGATGAGCATGTAGAGACAGTGGACAGTCACTGGCGCAATCCCTCATACTGAGCATGCATGTAGCGACAGTGGAGAGGAAAAACTCCCTTTTAACAGGAAGAAACCTCCAGCAGAACCAGGCTCAGTGTGAGCAGCCATCTGCCACGACCGACTGGGGGTTTGAGAGAACAGAGCAGAGACAAAAAGAGAACAAAGAAGCACTGATCCAGGAGTACTTTCTATGGGAAGGAAAAGTAAATGTTAATGGATGTAGCTCCTTTAGTCGTTTCACCTAGAAAGAAAGAACAAATAAACTCTGAGCCAGTTTTCAAGGTTAGAGTCTGAAAGAGAGCACATAGAGTTAGTCACAGCAAAAGCTCAGTCAATCGCCATGTCTAGGAGAGAGGAAGGGTTAAACGCTGAAAGACAGGGCCATGTGGATCATCTGTAGAAGGTGAGCATTAAGTTGTTGCCAGCAGAAGCTTGGACGATGCCCCTCTCCAGAAAGGTGTCACAGGTAGACACAGAGTCAGGCCAGGTATAGCTTCTAGGAAGAGAAAAGAGAGAGAACAAAGTTAAAAGCTGAAATAACAGCAAATAATGCAAAATTGGAGAGTAGTGTAAGAATGTAGCGAAGAGGGTGAGAGTGGTCATTATGTCCTCCAGCAGCCTAAGCCTATGGCAGCATAACTACAGAGATAGCTCAGGATAACCTAAGCCACTATAACTGTAAGCTTTATCAAAAAGGAAAGTTTTAAGCCTAGCCTTAAAAGTAGACAGGGTGTCTGCCTCACGGACTAAAACTGTGAGCTGGTTCCACAGGAGGGGAGCCTGATAACTAAAGGATCTGCCTCCCATTCTACTTCTAGAGACTCTAGGAACCACCAGTAAACCTGCAGTCTGAGAACGAAGTGCTCTGTTAGGAACGCATGGAGCAATCAGATCTCGAATGTATGATGGAGCTAGATCATTAAGGGCTTTATATGTGAGGAGGAGAATTTTAAATTATATTCTGGATTTAACAGGGAGCCAATGAAGGGAAGCTAAAGTAGGGGAAATATGATCTCTCTTTTTAATATTTTAATATGTTCTCACGATGATTTACACCCAACAAATAAACATAATAAAATGATACAGTGCAACTCAATGTGTTCATACATACATGTGTAATACATACAGAAAATAATCACAGACATTTCTAACATCATAGTCCTGTTGTGGGACAATAACAGCAGAAATGGTTTCCAAAGGAAATTTTTTTTTATTGATGGTGGTCAGAGCGCCTGGTGGTGCTGATTGTATGGAAGCCCTGCTTCTGTCAGCCTGCACCAGGGCAGCTGTGGCTCCAGTGTAGCCTACCGCTGTCAGTGTTAAAATGTGTGTATGAATGGGTGGATGACTGATTGTAGTGTAAAATGCTTTGGAGTCCTCAGACTTGATACAGCGATATACAAATGCAGACCATTTACCATTAATAGCTGTTTTACTTCACAAAGCAGAAGAATTTCCTGTAAAAGCAAGTTAGTTTGCCCCTTTTC
Organism: Crenichthys baileyi; assembly: GCA_036173005.1. Taxonomy (NCBI): domain Eukaryota; kingdom Metazoa; phylum Chordata; class Actinopteri; order Cyprinodontiformes; family Goodeidae; genus Crenichthys; species Crenichthys baileyi. Next base: position 63,225 of record JAHHUM010001312.1, on the reverse strand, counting down.
TCTGCTAATTTTTATGCTGAACAAAATGTCAGGTTGAGTTGAAAGCATGTCATTAGGAAATTATTCCCATCTGGCAACATAATAAAAGTCCTAGTTCTCCCTCCATGCTCTCTGTGTGTGATCTCATGTGCACAATACCAAGAACTGACATGAAGAAACGGTATAATGTTGTGTGTCTCAGTCCATAGATTTTATTTTTTTGTGTTTTTGTGTTCAACACTGTTCTTGTCTGAATAAAATATGGGAAATCTGTAAAGTTTCAAAGTGTTTTTTATGGTCTTTCAGTCTTCTGATAACAGTTACATCGAATCTTAGCATAATTGTGGATTATATTTGCTCCATACAATATTCTACAATAAAGTCCACACAGCGGAAATTGGGTACTCCTGTTCTATTTATGAAATCTCCTTCTCTACATTTTACTCATCTTATTATACTTTTCTGGGGTCAAAATCAACTATTCTCCTAGAGTTTTAGAGTATATAATACATTCTTTGGAATTATTCATTATGTTGTTTATCATGCTCATTGGTACAAACCGTTCTGATTTCCCCAAAGTGCGTCTTCCACATGCTTTACCACCCGAGGATTAACAGTACTTCTTCCATTTTGCATTTTAAAACTTACTGGTCTAAATTAGGGTTTTACAGGATTTTGATATTTTGTTATATTATCTGTATCTGATCCTCCATGAAAAAACGTTAGAAAACCCATAGTTATGGCTGTCATGAAAATCATTATTACCAGCTTGTGAACTAAAAACATTAGCAGTTCAATGAATAACATTATTTGGCTGTGAGGTTATTAATGAAGCTACTAAAGTTGAGAGCATTGTTGTACCTACAGTAGTAGTTAAAGCATTAGTATGCACAGTTGGTGAAGCACTAGTCAACACAATATTTAACGCTGTCTGTGTAATTTGCATTGTTGTATTAAATTGCAGTTGCTCTGTTATAGAGTAAACTCAGTGTCTTACTTCCTTCTAAGGTAAGCATCTAGTGATAATAAACATCTGTACAGTCTGAGTTCTGGCATGATGTTACTTATTCAGAAGGCAGATGTAAATGTCCAAAAAAGGTAACACATTGTTGGTTTTGAGAATCTTTACTTAATATCAGATAAATAGAAGAGGGGAGCTACAGTGGTGAACTTTTTGGCACATGTCCCATGTGCATTTCATCTACCGAAGGTAGACAAAGATTGATGTTTTCTCTTTTCTGTAAAAGTAAACAATCTGACCTTGTGCAGGCTTCATACCAAGGTTCGGCATTTCAATTTGCTGGAACGGTCCCTGTAGTACAACAGTGATATTTTTATAATGGGCAGGAATGTTGGGGTTTTTGTTTAGCCTTTGCTGACAACAAAAGCATTGCTGGGTATTCTTGTTTGCTGTAAAAGGGTGGATGGATCAGGATAGCTTGTCTGTGCAATGTACTTCTGGAAACCTAACAGCGTTCAAATGCTCAACAGAAGTGTTGTCAGTAGTCAAAACAGTATGCCCACCACTACGTCATATAAAGTCAATCACAATCTTCTTGAAGACAAAAAAACCTCTCCAAGATTCACCCTTTATGTGGTCCCCTGTCTCTCTAATATGCCTGTTTGTTATCTTAGTACCAGTGTTTTCTGAAATCTTACTTAGTTTGGCAAAGTGCAGGGCAATAGAAACCTGACACTCTTCTGACATGTACAACTGTAGAATAGTGCTTGATGCAAAAAACTTTCGTGTTCTGCAAAAGGTAAAGATCTAGAATTAGAATCCAGTTTTCCAATCATTTGTTATGGCTTGCGTGTGTTTAAAGCTGAGCAGAAGACTATAACTAGCATTGTGGCATTCATTTGTGGCCAGAAAATTATGTGCAGTCAACATGGATTGTCATGTTACTTTACTTTGGCACTTTTATCAGAATCAGAATATGCTTTTTTGGCCAGGATTGTGTGCACAAACAAAGAATCTGACATCGGTTTCAAGCGCTTACAGCACACAGATATTAAGTATAAATATATAAAACTTAGAGGAAAAAAATGACAAAAAGAACAATATTTTTATATAAAGAAAGCAAAAGAAGAAAGGCTGGTTCTGGTAGTGTAATATGCTTCTTTTATTTCACAGCAGGGAGCTGACTACTACTACTAGAGACAGCTTGAGGGAAGAACCTGTGGGGGCTTTGCGAATAGGGCTCTGTAGCTCTTACTTAAGTCTAAACATGTGTGTTTAGGATGTGTGTGGTCTGCGGAGATTTTAACTGCCCCTTTCTTGACTCTAGACCTGTACAAGTCAAGGATGGAGGGAAGGTCAGCCCCGACTATCCTCTCTGTGGATGTAATTGTTCATTGCAGTCCAGACTTGTCCTGTTTTGTCACAGTTATGGAAGTGCACATGACAAAATGTATAATGTCAGTGTATATGATGACCAGCAGCTTCTGTGGCAGGTTGTACTTCTTCAGTTGTTGCTATAAGTATAGTCTCTTCTGACCCTTCTTCCAAACATTGTTTATGTGTGAGCATCAGCTCAGGTCCAAGGAAATAGTGGTTCCTACGAACCAGAAGGGATCCACAGTAGAAATCTTTGGCATACTCCCGAAGATGATTACTTCATCCTCAGCAAGTGAGACAACTTTGGAAATAACTGCAGAACCTGATTTGTGTTCGGACTGTTTTGATCCTGTGGAGCTTCCTGAGTTATCAGTAATATTAGCTTCATCTAAACCTTCAACTTGTATGTTAGACCCAATCCCAACCAAATTATTTAAGGAAGTGTTCCCTCTGATTACCAGCTCCATTTTAGATATGATTTATCTATCATTAGTAAATGGATATGTACCACAGGCTTTTAAGTCAGCTGTAATTAAACCTTTACTTACAAAAAATTACAGACCTATATCCAATCTTCCATTCTTATCTAAAATTCTTGAGAAAATAGTTGCTAATCAAATGTGTGAGCATTTACACAGCAATGACCTGTTTGAAGAGTTTCAGTCAGGCTTCAGAGCTCATCATAGCACTGAAACAGCTCTGCTGAAAGTCACTAATGATATTCTTATGGCCTCAGATAATGGACTTGTGTCTGTACTTGTCCTCTTAGATCTCAGTGCTGCATTTGATACAGTCGACCATAATATTCTCTTAAAAAGGCTGGAATATGCTGTAGGGATCAGGGGAACAGCGCTAGGCTGGTTTACATCTTATCTGTCTGACAGATTCTAGTTTGTTCATGTAAATGATAAATCATCTTTAAACTCCAGTGTTAATTGTGGAGTACCACAGGGTTCAGTACTTGGGCCAATTCTCTTTACTATATATATGCTTCCAATAGGTAAAATTATCAGGCAGCATAGGATAAATTTTCACTGTTACGCTGATGATACTCAGCTTTACTTATCCATAAATCCTAATGAACCCAACCACTTATATATACTAAAAGCATGTCTTGAAGATATAAAAACTTGGATGACTTTAAATTTTTTGCTTCTAAATTCAGACAAGACAGAAGCTGTCGTCTTTGGACCGGAGTCTTTAAAAAAGAAACTGCTTAGTCAATCACTTAACCTGGATGGCATTAAATTGACCTCCGATAATAAAGTAAAAAACCTTGGTGTTATTTTTGACCAGGACATGTCATTTAAATCCCATATTAAACAGGTTTCTAGGATTTCCTTTTTTCATCCCCGGAACATTGCCAAAATTAGAAATATCCTGTCCAGGAGTGACGCGGAAAACTAGTCCATGCATTTGTTACTTCAAGGCTGGACTATTGTAATTCTTTACTATCAGGATGTCCACAAAATGCAGTTAAAAAGCCTTCAGCTGATTCAAAATGCTGCAGCAAGAGTTCTGATGAAATTAAAAAGAGAGATCATATTTCTCCTATTTTAGCTTCCCTTCATTGGCTCCCTGTTAAATCCAGAATAGAATTTAAAATTCTCCTCCTCACATATAAAGCCTTAATGATTTAGCTCCATCATACATCAGAGAGCTGATTGTTCCATACGTTCCTAACAGAGCACTTCGTTCTCAGACTGCAGGTTTACTGGTGGTTCCTAGAGTCTCTAGAAGTAGAATGGGAGGCAGATCCTTTAGTTATCAGGCTCCTCTCCTGTGGAACCAGCTCCCAGTTTTAGTCCGTGAGGCGGACACCCTGTCTACTTTTAAGGCTAGGCTTAAAACTTTCCTTTTTGATAAAGCTTATAGTTAGAGTGGCTTTCTTCGGTTTGGAAGCCTAACATTAATCTAAAAACATGCTTTTGCCTTTGTGACAAAAAAAATCTAAAAATTCCTGTTGTCTGACCATAAAACCTCTCTCCAGAAGGCATTTAGCTTGTCCAAAGGGGAAGCTGCAAATTTCACTCAAGCTTGAAGATATACATTTTAGAACAGATGTGTCTTGCTCAGTTGTACTATGTTAGTCTATAGTAGACGGTGACACTGGTGTTACATCAGTTTTCACTGCATGGCAGGCTTGAGCCCTTCTAGTTTCTATGTTGTTTCTTAAGGCCTTTTACCAATTACCTTTCATGCAAAGGTAGCAGTTTGGGTCGTCTTCCAGACCTTTGCTAAATAGGGAAAGATTCTGCAGTTGTTTCAAAATTGCTCTAGAAGACTTTCCAAATGAGTGTAAATTTACAGCTATCCTTTTTTTTAGATCTTCTACCCAGCACCTGATGGGACCAGGTGCAGGGTAGGATGTAGTTGCTTTAAAGGCCTGGTTGGACAGATATTCATAGTTGGAAGGCGTCAAAGGTTGTGTGGAGGAGAGCAGCCACTGCATCATAATTGGAGTTCAAGGGAGCAGTAGTCACAGATGAGCAAGTGCAGAGGGTGAAGAGTGAAGGTACACATGGGAGCAGACAATACATAGGACCCTGACTGTGGTTACATAAAAGCCAGGCTTAAGGGTACCTAAAGAGGGTAAATGTAGGAAGATATTTATGCTCAAATTATGTAGATGAGACTTTGTTTAAAGTTTATCGTGGAATCCGCCTTATACAAAGCCTATTTGTCAGAATAGAATTAGGGGTATCTTGAAAAAAATAATTGTTCACAGAACTCTGTTCCCTTTTTGCTTTGCATAATGTGGATTTGCAGTTTTTCACTGACGCTGATCTCAAGGTACATATTCATGATGGCCAAAATTTCCCAATCACAACTGATGGACTTCAAATGAAACAATCTCTGCTGCTGTCTTGTTGCATTATGATCTGCATCCTGCGTGCTTCATCCAACTGTCCTTTTAGAGGATTTCCTGTGTTGATAGTGGATCTCAGAAGTGCAAGCTGCAGTTATCCGAATCGTTTATGAAAGGCCAACTGTGGAGATCCTCCGACCTAATATTGTTTGAAAACGAGCTCTCTGTGTGCGCATGATGTTGCATTGTTACACACACTGCAGAATGTGAGGATTTCCAGGATAGCAGGAGCACAAAGGTTCCTGGTGCAATATTGAAATGTGTGAGTGTGTTTGTGTTCATGCTTTGTCAAGACAGAAGCTGGGAGGTGATTCATGATTTTGAAAAAGAATATGTAAAGAAATAAAGAAATAATTCCTTTCGCACTTGGAGGTTTTGGGTGTGTGTCAGAGTGTGAAAAAAAACACATATATTTACAGAGAGCCCGGGCTGGATCACTAATTTTCTTCTATAATTCCAGGGCCTTGAATAATAGAGAGTAAAAAAAAAAATTCCCCATAAGGCAAAAGGAATTCAGGTACCTGATAGAGCTTATGAGTTACTCTGTCATGGGAATTTCAAAGTAACAAAATAGAAATTAAAATATTTTTCTAAGTAGTAAACATTTTGTTGCCATACAAAAACAGAAAAATAACACATAAAGTTTTTTCTAGCATTAAGTTTCTTTTCTGCACTTCTACAGAAAGCCGTCCTGTCCTCTTTAATGTCTATCTCAACCCCACTCATTGAGTGAAAATACAGAAATAATAGCTGTGGAAGTTCATTTTTGTTTTGAATTTTGTAAAGTGCAGTAAGAGCAGTATGAAGACAAACGTTCATTCTGTTGCTTTCAAAGGCTAGGAAAGTAATTGTACAAAATGCACCTGCAGCACAGCTCTACAATAGAAGCTCAAATCTGCAGTTGCCACTATGAGAGAATTTAATGGTAATAGTTACTGTATATGCCACAAAAGTGTAGAGGCACATTTTTTTTTTCTAATAACGCTTTTAGATGTTAGACTACATTTATCGAGCTTTATACAATGCTGTTCTCAAAACCTCTTGAAGTAGCATAAACTGCAAAGGTTTGGATTTAGAAATCCTATAACAACTCTCAAAAGTCAGTTTTCAGAGCAGGTAACTTAAAACCACATCCAGCTAGTTTGTAAAATAAATTGTTTGATTTACTTAATATTTGTTTTTTTGCACTGAGATAATGGTAACACACAATAAAATAAAGACTAAGAAACATCTTTAATCATCTTTTTATATTCTTTTTTGTCTCAGGATGATATTTGGTTGTGCAGTTCTGTGGAGTTGTTGTCTCTGGACAGTGTCTAACCACTGAACTACTTGATGGGAACACTGCGGATGGACAGCGTTACAAGCAAGCTAATATGTTGGCACTAAATTTTCCACAGAGGATGTTCAAGTATCTGTTTTTAAAGCTCACTGTACTTATTGTTATGGAGCTCGCTTTTAGTGTAATTACATCCATTTTCTATACCAGCTTTTTCCTTGACAGGACCACAGTGAAGCAAGATGCCTATCTCTAGTGGTCACATGATAAGATACAGATATACTCTGGAGATTGCCAGTCCAACACAGCACAACAAAAAGACACAAAAAGAATAACAACCACATGCACTCACTCCTTAGGGCTATCTAGAGAGACCATGTAAGGTAGGGAGCATGTCTTTGGACTATTAGAGGAATCAGAAGCCAACAGAAGTCAGACTACCCAAAGAGAACCAATGCATGTGCGAGGAGCACATACAAACTTTATGCAGAAAGACTCAAACTGGGATTCAAACCTAGAAACCTTCTTACTGCAAATCAACAGTGCGACCAACTGCACCACCATGCAGCCTGGTATAATGCCCAAATCCAAAATAAAGTTAATGCGGCATTCAGAAACTACCAATTCAAGCTAACTATTTGTCTCAGGTAAAGTGCTCAAATTTCACAACCCACTGAGGAACTCTATGCAACTCTATGCTTAACATGAAGTTCCATTATTGTGAATCAAAATATGCATTTTTAAGGGCTTTTAAGGGCCTGTTTCAATACAAAGTTGTTCTAGGTATCATTCATGCTTCTGGTAACACATGGATAATAGTCTGTATGCCTTATTTGTTTTCATTTTCTGCAATGTATTTCTTGACATGGACCAGTATCTCTGAAATAAAGGTAAATATTGAATACAATATATGACAGACCCCCTTTGAACCTATCCTTTCTCTCAGCTTAACTCCCTGGTTAGAACAAACCATCAGCTCCCTAAATTGAAGTTAGACAGTTTTCTGCTACAGGTAAGAAACTGACTACTGATCAAAGTTGCTGAAGCCCACTTAAAAAATACACTTTGGTTATCCTGATCTGACCATGTTTGAAGTCTGTTTCCTCCCAATTTAAAATGAACCCACACGTTATTTTAAACTGCTTGTTAAAAAAAACAAATGTAACTATGCATTCTCTTTTCAATGCTTTGCAGCGTTTTAGTCTGGAATGTGTATTCCTTACTGCTTATTTTTGCCTTCTTTCTTTAGTTTTTGTTTTCTTCTTGTCCAACTCACTAAGCAAGACATGCTCCAAACACATGCAACTTCTTGTAGTCATTGAGTCACTCCTTGTTAATTACTGTCTCTTTTTTGTCAATCGATGATCATTTGCTTCAGAGCCTCCTGTGTTTCTGAGAATCTTATTAATATTTTCTCATTATCATTACCAGTAGAGAAAACAATATCACAATGGCTTGTCTCAGCATGATGATTAAGAAATAACTCATTTATTTTTGAAACGGTGTGTGGTGATGTGTGTTAGCAGACTTAATTCATGTGTTTTAATAAAAGCAAACCGTACTTGGTGTAAGCTGTTTTTTTTGGTTTTTTTGCACCGAATGTGATTGCTATTATATGTAAACTAAAGTGTAAAATCTATCTTTGGATTTGCTTAAGCCCTACGTTTAAAAAATCCTAATCATTTCAGCAAATTAGATGATGTTCAGGTCTGATATTGCCAAGATATTTCCCAAGACTGCATTTACTAACCGAACAATTAGACAATCTTAAGATTAAGAAAAGCCCAAGAATAGAACCAGTGTTTTGAGTGATGAAAAAAGACATGAGGGAAAGAATGTGTTTCTTGATTAACCTTCCTTTAAATCTATCAAAGACCTTCTATGTAACTAACACATTAAGTTATAAATAGGGTAACTGCGTTACTAAAAGAAAACAAATAAAAAAACAGCAAGAGTGAATGGAAGTGAATGGTTTTAAAAAGACATGATCTTGACATAAAGATTTTTGGAGAGAAGGGAGCAAAGGTAAACTATGTAAGTTTTTCCAGACTTTTTTATTACACTCACAACATATTGGATCCAAATTTTCTTAGTTGTACTTTTATATTATAGCTATAAAGAAACTAATTAATATTGCAGTCTAAGTGAATGAGTACATTTTAAATAGCTATATAACACAGATACCTAAGATAAATTCAATGCAAACAAGCAAGGCAATGCTTTACGTTTGAGAAAATTATGAAAAACATTATCAAAATACATTTAATGTACAGTTTAAAATAAAACAACTTTATGCCATATCTGAGATCTATTCTTGGTAATCCATCCATCCATTTTCTATACCCGCTTCTTCCATACTGGGTCGCAGGGAGCTGGTGCCTATCTCCTGCAGTCTACGGACAAGAGGCCGGGTACACCCTGGACAGGTCACAGTTCATGGCAATCCAATATTGTTTAATGTCTAAAGCTACAGTAAAAAGCAGCTGTTCGATTCTTAAAAATTTTAATTTTCTTCAAAACATGACCTTCTCCCCTCTCAATTTTCATATAGGCAAAGGTTATTTTACCACATATGTTGGGTTATCCAAAAAACATGTTTTATGTGAAGCAATTAGGTGCATTTTGTGAAGCATCAGGTCCTGTCATTCGTACAAGGTTTTGTTTGTGATGATCCCTATGTTGTATAGTTTGTGTGTGTGTATAAAAACTGTTAGATTTACAGTGTGCTAATGCATATAAAGGCAGAATAACTCACTTTCAGCTGCAGCCAACATCTTGTATTATTTTTCCATATTTAATGTTGCCTGACCCTTTGGGGCTGCCAGTGCTTGATGCAGTCAGTGACTTCCTCCAAGTGGTCAAATAGTTATTTGCTGAATTAAGCAGATAATAAGTCCAACTCCTCCATTGTGTGAGCCACACAGCTAAATAAATCTTCATCAGTGCCAAATGGGAGCATCTGCATAGCGTTGCATGATACTAAGTAATGCTATTATTAGGTCATGTCTCTGACATCACAATGCAAAAGCAAGGGAGATATGCAGTAGTGTGATAGGAGTATGCCCACTTCATGGTTTAATATAGAGGTACTATAACACACAGTTTGGCTTTGATTACTGCTTTGATTTTCAGCTTCACTAACCATTAGAAAATGGTATCCACATTGTTAGTGACAATGTAGGTTACAAGCAGCGACTGAAGTAAGAAAAAGAGACCTATCAAGCACACAGTAATAAATATTGCAACATTTAGTGAGTTCTGCAAGCTGCAGAGTCAATTAACTAAAATAATTTTAGCAAGACAGGATGGTTTCTATCACGGTGTGTGGGGTTGTTGCAGGACCAAAGTCCAAGCAAGAGTGAAGGAGCAGGATGGTGAGTAAATAAATGAATTTAATGAAAAGAATAGGTAAACCTACAGGTGCAGGTTGGATAATGAAAACACAGGCAGGTCAAAGGACATGGATTGGGTAGTAGCCAAGATCGTTTCCAGGAGGAACCAGTGGGGAACAATAACAATCATGGAGTATAAGTAGAATGGACCAATGAACCAAGGGAGCTAATCACATGGGAATCAGGAACAGCTGATGGAAGAGAGAGATTGAAGGCAACTAAGGGAGGGAAAACATCTCAGTGAACTGAAATAAATAAACAATGACACTACCAAAATAACATAAACAGTGAGCAAACAGAAAATACAAGTAAAACATCTACCTTAGGAATCCAGAGAAGTAACAAACACCTAAGCACCAGAATGAATCTAATGAACTGAAATAAAGCAAATGAAGAACATGTGCAGAGAAAAGTAAACAGAACTCAATCTCAAAACCCCAAACACAGGCAGATTATGACAGCTTCCTGTCAGATATGGAGGACAACAACAGTTAATGTGCACAGAGTGATGAATTATTTCTCAGACTTTCAACTGACCAGACTGGTTTCATAAAACTCTGCCATGCTTCTAAGATTGGTGGAAACAGAGCCAAGCCGTCTGCCATAACTCTTAGGACAAGCTGAGCCAAAGCTTCATGTAGGAGATAAAGATGGTGGAAGGTGGATGTTTTCTAATGATTAGAAATTATCTCTTCTGTTCTTTTGTTATGTAACACAATAAAATTTGCACATGTATTAACGACTACTGAAATAATTTTTCTTTACTCTTTTATACAAAAGACAAAAGCATTATGGTATAGCTGCTATCTGCTATCTGTCAGCTTGTCAGTCATAAGTCAGTTTATAAAAACAAGTCCAAAGTTTCAGGGTTTTATATCAGCTGTCTTTACTCCTCCTCTGGTCCGGCCACCATTTTCGCACCCCTGACCTTTGGCTGATGTCTACGTGATCCAACAAACTCTGACACACAGCAACGTTCTACCCTTAGATTGCAGGATTGTTTACCAGATGAGGTATCGCAGCTGGCTGGCCTTAGGACTTGAGCGCTGCAAGTGTGTTTCCATAGCAACCGCGTATAGTATGGAGAAGAGGTGCAAAGAGAGTGAGAGGGGCGAGAGACATTGAAGCTTTTGCACTGTAATATCTTGCTATTTGCCCTCTGCGCTCCCATTGCCTGCTCTACAGGTAGCTGCAGCTTAACTATTACATTAAAAGAACAGAAGCCTATTTTCTGAAACGACTTTAAAAGTTGTTCTTGGTATTATGAGTAGTCCTTTGGCTACATTTTCAGTCCATTAAAATAATTGCCTTTTACAAACTCTGCTTGACAAAAATGCCCGCATTACTTTATCTATTTAAACAAGTTCCTCAGGCTGTTAGTCATGCCTGGACACAATTTGCCACCCAGTGGAACCTCTACATGGTTAAACCAAACTAAAAATACTTCGGATACTCAGCTATATAGTGTGTTTTAAGTGGTTTGAACGATAAAATGCTTAATCATTCATGGCTTTATGTTTATGCTTGGTGTCCTGCTGAAAGGTGAACTGCTGCCTCCGTCTCAAGTCTTTTACAGCCTCAAACAAGTTGCCTTTCATTATAGCCCGGTTTTAGCCTCATTCATCTTCTTATTAACTCTAACCGGAGTCATCTCCTCTCGTGTCTGTTTACTGGTGAGTGAGGAAGATGAGAGACACCAGACCCAGCAATGCAGATGGCCTGAAGGCTGCTATTAAAGCAACCTGAGCTTCTATTACACCTCAGCAGAACCACAGGCTGATCGCTTCCTTGCCCCACCGCATTGATTCAATAATTGATGCAAAGGAGACCCAACAAGTATTGAATGCATTAAATGAACAAAGTTTTCATGACAATTAAATTTCTGTTTAAAATATCATTTTTTTTGTGATCTTACGTAATCTTATTTTCCGAGACACTAAATTCGGGGTGTTCGTTATCTGTAAGCCATAATCATCAAAATTACAAGAAACAAAGGCTTGAAATATTTCCCTCTATGTTTAATGGATGTATGTAATATGAGTTTGACTTTCTGGAATGAGCGCCAAAAATATGGAACTTTTTCACAATATAACTGTACTCTGTGTTGGTCTATCACAGTGCCACAGTGTCCAAACTATTGATGGGCCAAAATTGTCAAAGTTCTAATCAAATGAAATAAAATTTTACCCGGCTCAAGGAAATACAATGTCCTTAATTTCTTTGGTTAATTGTTTTTTTATTTTCTAAGCCTAGAATATTTTCTCAGTCTATTGTAAGCAACAAAAATGGGATATGGGTCAGTTTTTTTTAATCAAAATGTTTGCTCTATTCAACCAAGTTGAATTAAAATTAACTTTGATTAAAAATCCCTGGATGTTTGCTGTTTTACTATGAAATTAAAATGAAAGCAAAAACTATGGTTCATAAAACACATTTGTGACATGCCTTTGTTTAGTGAGAAAAAAAATATTTTATTTATATTGTTTGAAATGTCTTGTTTCAGTGAATATTTTACCCCACAAAATTATAAAGAAAATGTCTATCTGCATCAACCGTTTGTGCTGGGCCAAAAATCATGCAAATGTTCCACAGGCCGCACTTTGGACAACTCTAGTGTATGATAAAATCCTAACACATTACAGTGAAGTTTGTGGTTGAAACTTGACAAAGCAGCAAAGAGTTTAAGGGGTACAAATACTATTGTAAGCCACTGTGTTTTTTTCCTCTACGATAATCTTTGTATTTACAAAAAACATTTTATAGTTCTGAGTTGAGGCTGTTTTTAAAAATGCATTACATTTAAATCAGTTTGACTAAATGTTTGAGATACAAAAATATACATAATAATGGAAAATAGGCTTGCAAGTGAGAATGTGAGTGGACAGCATGAGACCACTGCTCATCGTCATTAAATTCAGCTGCGATGATGCCTGCACTCAGGCAGCTGGAACACTGAGTTCTCATCAGTCCTCACAGAAGCTGCACAACATTAAACATGAATTAGAAACAGAAAATAAAATGCATCAACCTTTTGTCACATACTCACACTTGCATGCATTCATGAAATTGCCAATCTGTTTCCGATTAATAACAAACAAGTTTGATAATAAAATAATTTTTTTCTAAATTTAGATTACAATTCAAATGAATGTGCAAATGCCTAATTTCATATGCAAACATTATTCAGATTTCATACATAATGAATACATCTACAAAAGCATGTCAATAAAATTTCACAGATTTTTTTCTTTAAAAGTATTACCATATAAAAAAAACAATAAAAGGAAGCCCAAAGCAGTTGCAGCCTTAGGGCCTCTGTGACATAGACCTGTGACATATAAGAACAAATAAATGGTGAGAAGAAAGGTTTTCGTGTGTGCTGGTTCTTTGGGGCCCACACAGCCACTGGGGGCAGTCTCTTCTTTCTTCTTATCATACGCTGCCATTCTGAGTGAGAATGGAAATACATTATGTAGTATTTGGACTGTCAGCAACATCTTGTGGCAGCTATGTGAAATTACAAAAACATGATGATGGGTTTTATTCCAAATACTCTACGTCTGCAGAGATAAAACAATGTTTACAAGAATTAATATAATCTGATCTTATAGTGATTTCTGAAGGTGCACAACAATAAATTATTTTATCTTACTCTATGGAAGTTCAGATGCCTCGAAGCCTCACTATAGCATCAGTCAGTTGTGTGACAAAGAGAAACTTTTTATGTATTTTGTACATGTTTGAATTTCTGTTGCCCTAAAAATGTAACAAATACCCTGACAATTTCACAAGTATTCATACCCTCTAGCTTTTCACATTTTGTCACAGTAAAGCCACAATTGTCAATGCATTTTTGGGGGATTTTGCTTGATCCGCCAACACTACATTGTGAAGTGAAAAGAAATTTTTACATGGGTTTGAAAATGTTATTTTATAACAAATGCTTTTGAAATGTTTGTGCATTTGTACCCAGCCCTTCTGAATCAATAATTTGTAGATGCAGCGTTTTCTGCAATTACAGCTGCAAGTCTTTTGGGGTTTGTTTTGACCTCATTTGCACATTTCTCTTTGCAAGAAAATGCTAATTTCAAAAGCAAAGTCCTCCCTCAGATTCTTGGGCGGATTTAGGTCTGGACTTTAAGTGAGCCATTTTAACATGTGAGATTGCTTTGATCTAAACCATTGTATTGTTTTTGCTGTCCTGCTAGAAGGTGAAACTTTGCCCAAGTCTCAAATTTGTAGCACCCTTGGACAGCTTTCTTTCCTGTATTATACTGTATTTAACTCCAGCCGTCTTTCCATAAACTTTGAACAGCTCCCCTGTTCTTATTATGTAAAGAATTCCCTCATGATGCTGCCACCACGTGTCCCTGTGGGTAGGGAGTGTTCAAGGTTATGAGCATGTTTTCTAAAACACATAGCTTTTTGCATGTATGCCACAAAGTTTAAAGAAAAATCAGAAATAAAGGTTAATTGGGTATGCAAACTTTTGCAAGACAAGGTAAGTTGAAATGTTTTCATACTTAGTATTTCACTCAAAAACTGGATGTTACATGGTGTAGCTCAGAGAGTGAAGTTTGAAAGCATATGGCATTGACTTGATGAAGTCAAAGTCCAGCCAGTTGCATCGAATAAAAAATCCTAAACAAAGGCACACTTCGAAGGACCTTAGTCTCCTGAGAAGATGGAGGCAACTCTGGCTCTTCTTGTTCATGGCATTGGTGTTATGGGACCAGTCCAGTTTGGTGCTGAGGTGAACACCCAGGTACTTAAAACTGTACACTGACTCAATGTCCTCCCCCTGGATGTTCACTGGTGAGTGAGGTGGTGTCCTTCCCCTGAACTCAATCACCATCTCTTTCATCTTACTGGTGTTCTAGAGACTAATAATGACCAGTCTGACATTACCAGCCTCCTTGACTCTTTAACTACACATATTTATTGACTCGGGTTAAAGACCAAAACAAATCACTTTCTTTACAAATTAAATATTTGTGATAAACAGATTATTTCAGAAAGCAAATTTGCAGACATGCGGATAGCCAGTTTGTTAGAGTCTGTGGAGAAAACAAGGAGACTGCAAGAGAATAATAGAGTACACTCTCTAGCTTATGTGCATTGGATATGATAAACACAATTCTGAGTAAAACTAGCTAAACAGCTTCACCAACTATTGCAAAGTAATTCCCAATAGATAGTAAAACAGTACGTGAACACTTCAACAAAATCACAAGAACTTGTATTTCACAGACAGGTG
Organism: Crenichthys baileyi; assembly: GCA_036173005.1. Lineage (NCBI taxonomy): Eukaryota > Metazoa > Chordata > Actinopteri > Cyprinodontiformes > Goodeidae > Crenichthys > Crenichthys baileyi. The sequence goes on along the minus strand of JAHHUM010001312.1, from coordinate 48,111 downwards.
GAAAGGTGTTATAGAATTTATTCAGCAGCCACATATAAAGCTATTTTATAATATATACATATAGTTTGATGCCATCAAAAAAACAAAACTGAGAAAATTTTAAAAAAGCCATAATACAACGAATGACAAATTCATTCATCAAATTATCAAACAAAACAAACTAGATATTTTGGTCCAAATTTGCTATACCGGAGGTATTTCGACTGTTGCAGTCAATAAAGTATTTTTCAAGCACTAGTGACCTCTATTTTTCAATGTTTTTGAAAGTAGGTTGACAGGAAATAGGGTGGAAAGAGCAGGGGAAGGGAATGCAGTAAACGTCGACCAGCCGGGATTAAAACCCATGACAGCCTCCGTCGAGGACTATGGCCTCCGTACGTGGCTCGCGTGCTTAACCTCCTGCGCCACCAGCACCGTGCCCAGTTGGAGTCAACAATAGTGTAAAACAACTCCAGGACATTTATAAAAGTGTGAAGGCCAAGGCTTTCTGAATAAAACATCCCCAGGTTTTCTGAGTATGAGCAAATATCAGGTGGTAAAAAAGACTGTGGTACATTTTCTTAGGTCAGATAAGTACATGTTTCATACTGCCTTTGGAAAAGTTGAAGTCATGTTTTCCTTCAGAAACATAAGAAATTTCATGCAGGGAAATAGGTTTTCATACAAGCAAATATAATTAGACTTTCTATACTCAGTGTGGGTATTTGAGTCTGCCTAGTGTCCAAATCTGTCTTGTAATAAACATCTACTGCATACATTAATTTTCTTATTATACAGATACTTGCTTGCAAAGCCTGAGTCCCACAAAATTATAGAGTATGAATGATACATTTATTTATCAATACAGATGTTTATCTGGATCAGCATGTTTGTATCCCAGTTTACATTCACAGGTAAAAGCTCCAGGTGTTTTGATGAAGGCAGCGCCCCTTACTGTATAACAATCTGAGATAGACAGTGAAACAGGAACAAACTTTTCATTAACGATACCTGTGTCCAGGTGGTAGGTCTTGATTTGTTGCATTGGATCTATCAAGGCATTCACAGAAACTCCTGAGGCCTCCAACCCTTGCACATTTAGTGTGTGGTCCGCATGAGTCTGGCTCACATTTGGGATGATCTGAACTGAAACAAGAAAAACAGAAAAAAAAAACACATACATAAGCAGCTACCTTCACTGAATGGAACTTGTTAGATTCAGAATCATCTTAATTAACTAAGTTTGTGCACACAAACAAGGAATTTGGCTTCGGTTCCACTTTCTCTCAATGAGGACTTGTAGTTAGCATAATAGCATAAGAAGACAATCAGTGCACAGCATATGAAAACTGTTTTATATAAGGTTTGGCACAAAATGCAAAAAAAAATTAAAAGAAAGCAATCTAACAGCCAATCATCGCAATGCAGAATTACACAGATTACTTTAGTATTTACAGAAGCAACGGAGCCCTTATTAGAACGATGCAGCTGATGGTTGGTTGAAATGTGCTGTCTAGTTCAGAACTGGTTTAGCGTTCAGTTGGCGGCCTGAATGCTTTCAAAACATTTGTAAAAAAGACTATATTTTCACTTCACAAATTCTTTACAGTAAAGTTAAAAAATGAGAGCAACATTAGGTTAGTTATATATATTGTATATAAACACTAACAACTAAATATAACTGCTCAAATTTAGTCAGACTATATGATAATGAATATCATCTTAATCATTCCCATCCAAAGCTAGTTATGAAGTGATGCTTCAAAGCCATTAAATAAAGCCAAATGTAAGGTGGTAAGTCATTCTCTGAAACACTGTATAAAGGTTGGAAAATCTGCATCCTTTAAAAAAATGCACATTCAGAAACTCAGCAGGAGGAAAGATGCAAGATAACTGCATAATAAAAATATGTTTGTGAATACTGTTAACTCTACATCTCTAAATATATTTAAATTAGTTTTTTAAAAGAAACATAATCAGACATATCGTTACACTTTGATTTAAATGATTTTAACATACCTAAATATTTTAATATACATTTTCTTTAAATTGCAAACGTTAATTTGGTGAAAAAACAATTACTTAACAAGAGAACTATCACTGATCTTGGTGTTTACAGTTAAAGTACATAAATAAATGGGGAATAAAAAAAAAAGATATTTAGAAGATGGGCACTAATTTAGCCAGCAGTTAGAGTTGGGTGGTGAGGGGTGAGGAGGTTGCAGGGTGTTAATGTCTATGGTTACAGTAGTCGCCGGTTTAGTACGGAACCATTTGTGATTAGGTGTTTCCGACCGTCCTTATGAACGGAACACATCCAGTTGATCTGGACAGTGATATGCTACTTACCATGTCGAGTTTCATATCCTAAAACTGTGTATAAATTCAGCTATCTTTGTTTCACGCCTAGGTGAGCGAGTTTGAAGCAGAACTATACCAATTAATCTAAAGTTCAGGACAGTCCGCAGCAAATCAGTAAGTGCTAACCATTTTAGCATCAGTCGCTAACGCTAAAGCCTTTTAGACTTTCGGGGCAGAGTTTATGATATTCTGTACTGTTATTCATCATTGCTGTAATAAGTTGCGTAGTGTGCATTTAATGTGGATTCCATAACTTGATTTATTTGGCGTTTCGTCTATTCTTGGTATTTCATTCAGATCTGTGGCAACATTTAGCTTCAATTTGTGTTATGCCAAAACATGTGGGTCGAGAAAGTGTATAAGTTGAATCGAGGCTCGTTTCTCATTTTTCGTCATGCATGCTAATCATGTCAATTTTATGTTTGTATTTTTTGCTGTGTATTATGTATTATACTTTTTGTGTATTATACTAGACTGAATCAGCTCTTGATAAATCCAGCAGTGGATCGCTGACCATGACGTCCCTGGTAAATAATCACTTTTTTTTCTCAAAAAATGCAAATTCACATTTCTTCTCCTTTTAACCACTTTGACACATGTAGTTTATTATAAGAACACATCATAACACTTAAACTCTAAATTTAATACACAATCAACCCCTGAGTTTCAGAAAGGGCAACTAAATGCCTGTTTATCTTACAGGGTGGCAGCAGCTCCTCAACCACAGAGTACACTGTGAGAGTCCCCAAGTGAGTAACAGACAAATATGCTTTTAACAACTTGTAAAGTATAAGGTTTTACATGTTTAGCCATATGAGGCTTACTTTTATCTGAAAGTGACTTATCTGACCCTGATAAAAATGGAACTGAGTATGGTTTTGTTTTTATCTTTGGTTGTTTTTGCTTTAGAAACACCACCAAAAAGTACAATATAATGGCTTTCAATGCAGGGGATAAAGTCAACTGTTCAAGTTGGACACAGGTGGGCAATTATTTCCCTGGATGAGAATTGAATCATTTAAAAATAATTTCGAGAGATACCAAAATATTAAAATGATGAGAAATGACAATATACCTCAATGTCAGTTTGTAGATTTCCTTTTCTTTCTTCCCAGGCACGTATGGAAAGAGACATGAGTGCTCGGCGAATATATGGGGAGGAGGAAACAGCGGAGAGTGGCGCAGGCAGCGAATTTGGCAAAAAACAGCGTGAGGAGGCTCGACGTAAAAAGTTTGGAATTGTGACCCGAGAGTTCAAAGTGGAGGACCAGCCTTGGATCCTAAAGGTCAATGGCAAAGCTGGCAAGAGGTTAGCGATTAAATAAATTAAAAAGCTTTACAATTTTTAAAAGTATCTTTTTTTTATGCTTAATCGTGTTACAAATTATTCTTGTTGAAATTTGTGACATACATTTTTGCACTAATTATGCAACCTTAATGTTCGTAGTTCAGCTTATGTTTTTTTTCTTTTCGTTGCTTTTGTTTCTTCTTATATCAGGTTTAAAGGCATAAAGAAGGGTGGAGTTACAGAAAATGCATCCTACTACATTTTTACACAGTGTCCGGATGGAGCTTTTGAAGCCTTTCCAGTTCATGGGTGGTATAACTTCACACAGCAGGCGAAGCATCGAACGCTAACTGCTGAAGAAGCCGAAGAAGAGTGGGGCAGGTGAGGGGGAGGAGTAAAATAAAATTGAAATTTAAAAACAATATGGAAAAATTAGCTCATAAAATATATATTCTTGCATGAAAAAAACATTTAAGTTACATGCTCCTCTTATTTTACAGGCGGAACAAGGTTGTAAACCACTTCAGCATTATGCTTCAGAGACGCCTTCGGGAGCACGAGCGTGGTGAGGATGATGAGGACGAGTCAGAAAAAGCTGGGAAGAAGAAAAAGAAGGGGAGTGGGAAAGGTGGCGACCTGCGTATTCACGACCTAGATGAGGACCTGGAGATGAGCAGTGATGACAGTGACAGCAGCATGGGAGAAGGTAGGGAAAAAGCACATTGTAAACCTACATATTCATCAATATTTTATCTATTAAACCTGAATTTTTGAGAATATTCTCTCTCATTTTATGCAACAGATGGAGAAAGCAAGGCAAAGATGAAAAAAAATTCAGGAAAAGGGAAAGCAAAGAAGAAGAAGCAAAACAGTAATGATAAGGAGGCCCTTGAAGATAGCGATGATGGAGATTATGAGGGTGTAGAAGTGGATTATATGTCAGAGGAAAGCAGGTCAGATCACTAAGATTCCCTCTTTTATCATCCCAGCAGCACTAAACACAATCAAGACTGTCTCACATGTCAGATTGCATGATTTTGAGATTACCCCCTGGTGGCATTTAAATGCTTGTTTGGAAAGCTGCGCTTGAATTCAGAACAGACAAGAAACTTCTATTAAGGACTTAATAAAACTCTTAATAAAACTAAAACATTTATGAAGACATTTCTTGTTTGATGCTAGGGCTGCACAATATATCATAGATCAATCCTTATCACTGTATGCAATATGCATATCACAAAGAACTGCTTGGACTTTAATAAAGGTTAGCTAATGATTTAAATACTATGCATTCATGCTATATATATATCTATATATCTATATAGATATATAGATATATATATCTATATATCTATATAGATATATATATGTGTGTAATAGATTTGCTGACACTTGCTTAATGTAGCTTAAAGAAACGTAGAAGGTAAAAATTGGTGTGGGTGTTGAGAAACTAAGTTGTTTCAGTGACAAAACACCATTTGCTGTAAATCCAAAGCAGAAAGACATTTCTTACATTTTTACATGTTTCTTTATTTATGACAACTCAGATGTGCGATAACATTCACAAGTATTATCACTTATGACATGTGCAGCCCTAGTGCTCACTCAGTGCGTACTGCCCAGTACAGTAATAAATGATTTATTGCTGGTTTAGGTCCAACACATAATCAGCTTTAGTGTTAAAGTCACCAAGGGTATTTCCTGCGTATGTATTTATCCCCATGAGTTGCTTATCAAAATGATCAGTGTCGTCTTTGTATGTCTAGATCAAAGATATACCATAATATGCTGCTGTGTATTACCGCAGTGGTACCTATTCTAGTTGCCGTTGCGCTGTTTAGGTGCAGTTCTTGGTGTTATAAGAGTTCATAAAAATCTAAACAGAGCTCTGTTTTAATTTTTATAAATTAGAGTAAGTGTTCTGTCTTTTGAAAATGAACTTCTAATTGCTGATGATTTGTGCTGAAAATTGAGATGGATAGGCATATGATCAGGGAGATCTTTCGCAAATTCAAATCAAGAACACAAACCGTCAATTTTTATAAAGCACAGTTTGCAATAGGAAAGCAAAATGCAAAGATAAAAACATTTTCAGACACTTCTTGATTTCTCTTTGCTTTTTTTAATGACTGTCGACAATTTTTACCAAACTATACCAAGTGAAATCTGATTCAAACTAATAACCACTCCCTAGGGTGTTTTTGAAAAAAGCCAGGTCTGAAACCTTCTGTTGTATAAATCTAAACTGTTCTTATTTTATTAAAATAGTGGCTTTATTTTGACTGTTTTAATATAATCCATTGTTGATTGCAGGATTAGAAGAGACAAAATTTGCGTCTCCGGGCCTTGCTCTCAGTTCATTTATATGAAAGGCAGCAATGGGACGTCAGTATCTAGGTCCTGATTTAAGGCCCCTTCCTCATTTTTAATCGCCACTCCACTCAGAGCCAGCATTGGGTGAAGGGATGAGGTATTTTTAGTTTCCTTTTGAAAATGATCGGTGTTAATGTTTTTCTGTCTGTTCTGTCCCCCCCCCCAATCAGCTCAGATGAAGAGCCAACAAATGAAAAGCCCAGCAAAGCAGAGGAGCACCCTAAAGGTAGCAACGGTCTCAAAAAGCCTGAAATTTTGGATTGAATCAATGCATAATGCATTTACTAAAACTAGATTTCCTGGATTTATTAAATGAGAATTATAAAATTTTGCCTGTGATTTTTTTTGTTTTTGAGTTGCTATTAAAATCACTGCAAGATGACTGCCAAGGCTGTGTCAAACATTCATGTTTTTGACTGAAAATCAATAAATGTGTAGGTATTGATGAGGTATCGGAGAGTGAGGAAGAGAGCGAGGAGGAGAAACAGAATGAAGATGAAACAAAAGAGGAAGAAGAGGAGGAGGAAGGGAAGAAAACCCCGGTTCAGATGGAAAAGGAAAAGAAAAAGAAAAAAGGTGAAACCCAGTTAGGTTTTTTATGAAGGGTATCATAAAAATAGCCAAATGTTCAGTTATATTTTATTGTGATGTTTTTGTTATAGACAGCAGCGGTGAATCGGACAGCTCTGATGACAGTGACATTGAGGGAGAGACTGCTTCTGCTTTGTTCATGGTGGTCAATGTGTGTGTGTGTGTGTGTGTGTTAGTATTAGTTCATGAATCATTATCTACTTTTTGAATCATTTACTTATTATGTTGAATATTGACAGTTATTTCTTGATACTGCAAGACTTGAAGTATTTGGAGCAATTTTTAGGTTTGCGGATGTGAAATGTGTGAATGGTTTCATATTTGTAGTTTGTTGCATGTCTGCTTTTATTCTAATGAAAGGTGTCTTTCATTTTGCTCCACGCAGAAGAAGCGCACACCTCCTAAACGGCCTGGTGGTCGTGGCTCCGCAGGCAGCTCCAGGACAGGCAGTCGTCCGGGGACGCCATCCATCGACTCTGCCTCCACCTCCAGCACACTGCGCGCTGCTGCCAGCAAGCTGGAGCAAGGTGTGCCACTTGTAAATCAGCAAAAATGTTTAAACTGACACAAAGTCTGGATTTAAATGAGAAACACGACATGCTTATGATGAAGACTGATAATCAAGTTTTCCATCAGGGAAGAGACAAATTCAGACTCCGGCTACTGACTCACCGGCAGCCAAAAGGCTGAAGTTGGAGCCCAGCAGTCAGAGCCCTGTCCCCTCTGGGAAGAGCACACCTCAACCCCCATCAGGCAAATCCACTCCAAGCTCAAGGTACGGTCTAATTATAATAGAAGGAAAACAGATGTTTGGGCCTGAAACTAAGTATAAGGGACTATGCACTAATAAAACACGTTATTGTTGATTTTGACATTTTGGCCAAATTCCATGGGGTAAACGTCGTCCTGCTCCTAGAAAAAGCAGTCACTGACCTAATGCTAAACATTTAAGGTCAATAAACTTGGAACTATTAATATTTCATTTTACATACATTGAAACCAATCACAATTTCCAAAGATGACAACGTAAGACAAATAGACAACAAGTTGAAGAGAGGGCCTCTGTTTAAATTCTTTCCTCACAGTGATGTGCAGCTGACAGAGGAAGCTGTCCGTCGCTACCTGATCCGTAAGCCGATGACCACCAAAGACTTGCTGAAGAAGTTCCAGACCAAGCGCACGGGTTTGAGCAGTGAGCAGACAGTCAACGTGCTCGCACAGATCCTGAAGCGTCTCAATCCAGAGCGTAAGATGGTCAATGACAAAATGCACTTCTACCTCACAGAGTAAGCGGCAAAGCAGTCGGGGTGGGAATAACGCTAAAACCATAGCGAAGAAGTATCTCTCCTGGTCCTTGGACAGAAGGGATAACAAAGGTTGTGCTCACTCTGTAAAATGCCACAAGCAGATTTACCTTCAACTGTCTGAAGAATACAGTTATTGATGTATTTTTGTTAAACTTTCTTAATTTGGTTGAGCCTGAAACCATGGAGCCAGAACTGTGGTAATGTTTTAGTAAAAACAATGTTTTCAATTACAAGTCCGAATGCTTCTAATAAAATGTCAACTTCACTGGTTTTTCTCACTGATTTGGCTCAGTGTACATACATTTTCATTTTATGAGGGGAAAAAGGGAAATTTGTCCACATTGTGATATAGTAAAATGCTCCTTTAGTTTTTTTTTTTTTTTACAATAGTATATAAAAGAACAAATCAGATTTAGAAATAAATGTACTTTACATATAAAATAAAAGTGATAAAAGCCTAAAACTAGCCTCTGAACAAATCGGATGAACACGTGACGTTTTTGGAGATGAATGATATTAGGAAAGTATGTAAATAAAGATAATAATGCAGAAAATTGGAACGAGGATACCCATTTCCTGACACTTTTTCTTTCAATTTCTTTTCAATTGAAAATATGCAACAGGTTTGGACTTTAAGGCCAGCTAGAGTCTATCCAGCTGGCCAAACATATCGACATGCAGAGTGTAAAGGCCTGACACCTGAAACTTAGTATCCTGACCTAACTTTGCAACCAAGAGAGTTCTTTGCATTTGTGTTGCACACACTGATATTGTGATGACAACTGCAATTCGATATATGCTGCTGCTCTAGATGTTATTGCTTGAAACTGCCTCTGCAGGGAATTGTTCCAGCTCCCACCTAACGGCTCATGTATCTAGGTAGGGAATGGCTTCCAATGCATACAGGTTTTTTTCATATCAGTTTTCATATCAGTTTTTCAGTGTTTATTGGCACATTTTGTGTCACGTTGCTGACAGTTTCTGCAGAAACAGCTGCATCCTTGTTTGTTAACTTTTAGGGGGAAATATAGTGGCATGATGACAGACTATGATTCATTTAGGGAACGCTGCATGTTTAAGGTCAGTCTGCATACACAATACCAAAATTTAGATTGAGTTAATTAAGAAGCAATTCTTTATGAAGTTAACCTAAAACCTCTTTCATGTAATAAAAATACTTTTCATTTGCTAAAAAAGAAAAATTAAAACACAATTTAAAGTAATGATCACAGCACATTCCTAGAGGGCTCAAGAATCTGTGGGGAAACCTTTATATTTCATCCTTTCCCCCCTTTTTTGCACAGTAATTAAACAAAACCATTCTCTGCCTTTGGTTAAATTAATGATTTTTACTCTATTATTTTTAGCTTCCCCAACATTTACCTTAGAGTAAAACGTGGGTTCATGCTTCACTCAAAAAGCATGCTGCTGCCACCTGCTGGTTGAGATGTGGGTTGGTTTTAAATGACGTTACCTTTACATAGTATGTTGTTATATCCAACTTTCAGTTAAAATGATAAAAAAAAGTTATATTAATTTTGTCATGTAAAGCGTTTTGGGGTCTTTGGGGACTTGATAAAGCGCTTTACACCTGCAGGCCATTTACCATATTGACAAAAATCGGAGCTTCTGGTATCTACCTACAAGTTATTTTTATTATCAAGACTCTTGAACCTGGTTAGTGTGCAACGTTTTTCCCTGATAGTTTTCAGAATACAGCTGGATTGAGGTGGATTTAATAATATTTCAAAATCAGGTTTTAGAAGAAAATACTGAAACAAGTCGTGCTTTTATTGCATTAAGATTTATATTTAGCATCAGGTGGAGCTGTTTTAGTATTATCTGTATTATACAGAAGAAGAACACACCAAAACGATGATATTACATATACACAATCTAAGGGCTTTCTATCAGTTTCATATCAACTCAGTCAATATTATGCTTTAACTGAGAGAGAGAGAGAGACAGTTAGCCTGGAAGGTTACGACAGATGACAGATATCCGGCGCTGACGAGGAACCCTTTGTCCATTGAACACTGAGTCTTCATCTTTTAGGATCTCATGAGTGAAGTTATATCTGGCCTGGTCCCTGTGCAAACAGGCCAGAAATAAATGAGTAACAGTAATTTAAACTTGGATATTGTTGAGGTAATCAAATGTTAACATTCTGATATTCAGGCAATTTCTAATACATTCTTATATTTCTAATAAGCCCTAGTGGACCTCAGTATGTAGAGGGAGCGACGGGTCAGCAACAGGTCAAGCCATTCATTGGGCGCATTCTCCTTCACCAAACGCATGATGCTGTCAGATAGAAGACTCAAACCAGCAATGGTACTGCCACAAAACTGAAAACAGGAAGAGAAAGAAAGATCAGAGAACAGCTCACAAAAAGACATCATAGCAATGTGGATGGAGATGCACCTTGACACTGTCGACGTGGGGCTTGATGTAGCCAGCTTTGTCCAAATCCAGAACGTGCACGGGGCCCAGAAGTGGACCTCCCTGAGGAAATGCTACAGATCGGACACGGCTCAGGATCTCCTCACACACCGGCGGCCACCTCAGACGCTCGGTCTCTCTGTACCCATGAATCGCCTGAATGTGTACAAGGCAACACAGTTCAAATTAATATACAGTAAGTATCAAACAATGCATGAAAACCGCTGCTTCTGTATTGTGTAACATTTTGAGTTGATGACATCACAGAAATCGGGCGGATCAACTGGCATTAGTAAACACTGGCAGACAAGCGACTTCTGAATCGACCTTGATTCTGAAGCATTTCAATTTCATTCCAGTATTTACTGGTCCGCTTCAGAAACCCCTTACATGTGCTTTATTGTTGCCAAATGTTCCTGGATTTCATGCATTTTTCTGAAACACAGCTTAAATGTTTTGCTGCTGTACTAACAAGACAAAACACATTTGTAGGAGGAATTTTGTTAAAAAACATGGAAAGGAAGAGGGTAAAACAGGCACAACAACAAAGAGCTCTGATAGTTACTTTTGCAGTTTCCCTATAGAGCCATGTTTGGTAGTTAATCTTGATTAAATATTTTACAAAAATAATTAAAGATCTCTAAATAGTAGCTTTAGAAATACCTAACAGCTATCAACTATCAGGTCTGAAACTAGAGTTAACAAATACACTTAATATTCCTGTATTAATAATATAGTTTGATTTATGTAACTTTCACACAAACTGCATTTTGGTTGTCATTAGCTGTATGTCATAATCATCAAAACCAATTAAAATATTGAAACTCTGTGTTTGATACATCTATATATGAGTTGCACTGCAGTCACTGTGAACATGCCTTACATCGTCCCAGTGGTCGAACTCGTAGCGTTTCTTCCTCAGTCCTGGTTCCAGCTCTTGCAGCAGAGCAGCCTCCTCCTCCTCTGTGATGAAGCCCGGCCTCACCTCCACCTGAGAGCCCACAGTCTGCACCAGCTCTGGGCTTGACCCCACGATCACCTCATCTTGGAGAGATGAAGGGCCCCTGCTCGAACAGCACCGGTGGCAGATGTAAACAGCTGGTTTTCGGGTGTGTTTCAGTGCCGTCAGCAACAATTTCATCCTCCCGTACGAGCTAACATTAAGGAACCACGAAGAACAGTACTGTTTACCTCCAGCAGCGTTTCGTTTCGGCTGTCAAGTGTCAGGCGGTTGTGTGAGGCGCCATGTTCAAACCGCAATGCATTTTGGGACAAGTTGTCCTTCAGTAGAGAAACTACAAAAACTGTTTAGGTCCCCTGGGGTTTGCATTAAAAAGGAACTCATTTCCTCTTTTGTTTACCTGCATTTAATGTTTTAACTTAAAAAGAGGTGAAAAATATAGTTACCGTCGTATTATTTAGCAGACAAATAGCTTTGTTCCGTATTCCCGAGAAGTTTTGTATGTTCTCATATTTTATCTCCATGTGTAATGATTCTAGGTAAGCAGGCTCTGCTTAACCATACTTAATCATATTAAAAATAATATGCTTTTGAGTTCAAGTCTCTTTTTTGCTCGAGCCATTGAGAAATGCTTTCCTAATAGGTTAAGTCAACAGCGTTACAATTACGTCTTCCTCCACTGATGCTGCAGTTCCTCACAGTGAACACTGGAGGGCAGTGAACACCCATTACTGTAACTTGTGGTTCTGGTTATTAAAACTATGTGATGCTCAGAAGTGTTTGTGGTAAAATAGGAGTGGTGGTTTTAATAGCTTTTGTATAATTGTGCATAAAATATTCGCGAATTTCTGATATACAATTTATTACGAAATTGCAGCCATTTAAAAATGTCAGGTGAGATAAAAAAAAAAAACTAAAAAAAAACTGAGACCACCAGTTGAAAACTTGTCCCACCTTTACTGGGTCCAACCCTGTACAATTGAACTGAAAACCCAAAAAATATACTTTGCAAATTCTATAAAAGTCTTAAATAACCTGGTTATTTAAATGTGCACCAGTTTCAGTATTCAGCCTTCAACAAAAAGTTCAACAAAAGCCTGTTAATCAGCCATGGATGGAAATCAGGTGTGCTGGAGCAGGGAACCATCTAAAACATGCAGGACATCTACCCTTGAGGACAGACTTTGAAAACCCCTGTCATAAATACAACCAGTTATGAAAGGGTTTTACTTACAGGATGCCTGGAAGATAAGAAACAGACAAAGGACCAGTTGTCATACTGTACATTTTAAAACACAACACACATAACGTGATGTGTCTTTTGCTCTTTGATTCATGAGTCTTATCTTAAAATATCCAGATGCTCCACTTTGTTTATGAGGATCATTAATTACCCCGCTGGTGGTCTTGGTCAGTGAGCATCTACAATACGACCAGTTCCCAAACTCTTCTGCTCCAACACACACTTTGATTTGAGGCACCTGTCATTGTTGAATGTTTCAGCCGTCAGTATTACTTTTATCCAGCCATGATGACTGTTTTGGGTACATGTATCAAATATATATTCTGTATTCAGTGAACTTATTTATGTATATCTCACCATCTACAGCAGAGGTGCCCAACTCCAGTCCTCGAAAGCTGTGTGTGGTTACTAGAGCAATGTCAAGAAAAGTACTCCTGACCCATGCTGTAGCCAATTTGACTGTCTGTTGTTGTTGATGTTTGGTGTGGACCAAGCTTGCAGAGGTTTGCATGGCAGTCTGCAACTGGTCTGTGGAGGAGCGGGTTCAGCAAGGGCGGAGTGCTCTACATGCATACAGCCATTGAATTATTCAGCCTTATGAATCATTGAGTCATGCCACTCCTTTTTAGGCCCTCGCCTCAGAGCTGCAGCCTCAGACTACACTATGAACATCTGACAGAGAATTATGCAGACATGTTTCATCTCCAGATTCAATGGATGGGTTGAAAACATAATTTTAAGTGGCATGGGAATTTATGTTCTCAAATAAATTTGTTGATGGTTTATGCTCCCTTTGAAAGAAAGTTATTAAAGGTTATTTACATTTCACATCAGGCTGGGCAGAGATAGCCCATTACTTTTAAACATTTGGTTGCAGTCTGCTTCTTCTCAATTTCAAGATTTCAAAGAGAAGTTAAAACATCAGCTGAAATTATTCCTTCATCATTTTGGAAATATGCCATCAGTAGATACATCGTATTATTGAAAGGAGTGGGTGCAGTAATACAGTAATTTATAATGCCATTATAAAGGGATGAGGGTACTACCTGGAAAGGTGGAGTGAAGTGCAGGGTAGAGAAGAGAAGTGAAACCCATTTATTCCAAAGCCGTAAAGAGCAATAGATACTGTAACAATAAACATCTTATCCATCGTACTTTTCTGCTATATGCAAGTATGAATTGACCAGGTATTAGTAAAAATGTTTGTCTTTTTTCTATTGATCCAGAGGGATTGTGGTGACAGTCTACATTAACTGACACTGCAGATTTAGCCCTTTATGGCACAATGTTTTTTCTCATCTATAAACACCCTAAATGGAACACGCCCAATTTGCTCTCAGCTGTATCTTATTCTCTGTATCGACAGAGGTCTACTGCTCATCAAAGGTTACAGCCCTGAAGTGTAAACACGCACACTTTAGTGAAAAAAACACATTAATATTGTCACTGTCAGTCACTGTCAGCCAAACACCTCATATTTCAATTTTTTGTCATTTTAGGGGGTTTATTTTTAAAGATCATCCCTATTGATCACCCTGATTTGTGTGGTTTCATTGACACATTTGAAATGAATTAGTACTCAAAAAAACATGTTAAATTGTCCGCACAGTATAAATCTACATTTAAAAGCAGTTTGTTTCATTTTATTAAAGGTTACAATAATCGATTTATGTGTGACAGCTGTGAAATGTAGGTATGTACATCTATAAAGTCATATTTAAAAAGTAAAAAAAAATGAACAGTATTGGCATACTTCTTTAAAGGATCTTGCCTTTGACTTCCATCAACAGGATTGAATATTAAACCTCATTGTTATAGAAATAATAAAAGCATTCTAACACAGTGGTGCTAAGGGTTTTAAAAAGTCCCACAACGTCTATCATAAAGAAGAAAATTTTCAAACCATGTTGGTAGCTTGTGGTGTATCATTGCACACATCCTTTCTTTGGTCATTCTGGGTTTTGATCATGTGCTTTTGTGAGGTATTTATAGGTCTGTTTCTTTCTCTGGTCAGTTTTTATCCTTGCATTTTGATAACCATTAATTTCCCGTTTATCGTTTCATTGCAGGGACAGTTATACTCAAAATTGTCCATACATCTTGCAGATTTAAAACTAAAGTTATTTTAATTAAACCAAGACGTTTCTAGGAAATGACACAGACATCTAATGAAAAAAAAATGTACAAAGATATAAAAAACTCCTAACTCTCTGCAACCAGTTTTGGTATGCTGTGTCTGAGTTTGTCCATTTATCATCTGCTTGTATTCTTTCCTTGTTGGATTGAAGGTAAAATGCCCTTGGAGGACTTTGTGTGAGTTTTTTACATAAACTAAACTTAAGGTTATGTCATTGCTGATGTTTCATACAGTACCTTATTTCTGCACGGTTGTACTGCTTTCTTCATTTTGTTTCACTGTGATTCCTGTATTTAAACCGTTTTGTACATTTTGGATGTGAATCTTTTCTCCCCGCTCCCTCTTCACTTCATTGGCTGCTAATCTTGAACCTGGCTCTGCTGTAAGTTTATTCCTGTGAAAAGAAAGGTGTTCTTTACTCTACCATATTGCCATGCTGGCGAAGGATGAGATACAGGATCGAAGTAACAATTTGGTGCAACTTATTGACTTCGTTAGTTTGGCAAATTTGTGCTGAGCCTCATCCTTCTTCACAGACCATTATTGTGAAGTAAACAACAACATGATTAGATGACTGATATTAATGTCAATGGATTTTGCTAATGACCTTAGTTTACACCAGAGAGTTAGCACATGATTTTTCCCAAGCTGCTAGCTATGTTCAACATTAACGTCAACATTAAGCCCGACCAACCACCGGCGGGTTGAGCTGTGTATAGACAATAATTGGTATACCTTCAAACAACCATTCACAATCCAAGATTAGATAAAACATTATTTTCATAAAGTAATATTTTAAAGAATGATTTGCTGAATAAAACCAACCTTCTGGATGACTAATTCTAAATGGTGTTTAATTAGCTGGCTTTATTTAGTACAATAATATTTAAGGAAATTTTATTAAGGAAATATTTCCATAATATTTAAGGAAATATTATTTTGAATAAGAACCATACCGTTCTAGATAAATGAGTCCTAATGGTGTTTAATTAGCTAATACATTTAGTAAAATAATATTTAGGGATATATTATTTTCCTAGATTGGAAACTAACAACCTTCCTGGATAAATGATTCTTAATGGACTCATAAGATGGCGGCGAGTCAAATGTTTAGCCTCAGCTGTTAGCGGTTTCAGCTAACAAAAAGGGAAGCCTATAGCTTGTTACCACTCCTTTAAGATGATGCTGCTTTAAAATACCATCAATAAAAGGATCAAAATGCATAAGCGTTGACGGCGCATTATGGCCGATCTGTGTTTAAAAACCACCCTTTAAATAAAGTGTCTTAACTTTAAAAACATAACAGAGAACAACTCATTAGCTAAGCAGCTAGTCTGCTAGCACTTAGCTGAGTTTTCTCAACACCAAAAAAAACAAATGTCATGAACGAACATTATATATATTCTTTCATTCTAAACTAATCTTCTCTGCCCAAATACTACCTTTTATGCGGACTGTGCGGGAGAAAAGGTTTCTGGGCGACGAGTTGAGGGAGGCAAAGCTCTCCAATCATCCATGTATGGACTTAACTATACAACAAAGGCACGTCCGCCTCCCTTAGTAGCCACTGTATGGTGGGGTAGCTCTCGCTACCTGGACGTGCACGCAGGAAGGCATGCGATGCTGCGGTCCCGATGCCTTGTTCTCTGGCCGTGGGGAAAAATCCGCTTCGAGTAGGGCTGCTTCTGGAGGCCTCAGGAGAAAAGTCAAGCCACACTTGTCTTATTATACCAATTTTATGAATGAATGCTGGGTACTTGAACAGCAAAATCATTAATTAACTTTGTTGTATATGATCAGTGTGATCGTAGTCACTTTTGGAGCCAAGTTAGAGTTATGTCTGCTCGCCACCAAGGAGACATGTGCGCATTGTGTCCCTCCGTCCAGTGCTCCTGCTGGAAATCCATTTGGTAAAGGCCACCATGTTGGAATACAGCGTTTTTGTTCAAACAGTGATGTCATGGGGAGTCAGCTATTACTCCTCATCTTCCTGGGCTGGGTTAGGTGCAAGTTTATGTACAGTAAAGAGTCCATGTTCATCCATGTTTCACTTCAAGGCTGGAGTCCCAACATTACCAGGCCACACCTGCATTTATACACCATATGGGTCCATAAATATTTGACTGCAGCTGAATGAATGATTGTAGCGTAAATGCTTTTGAGTGGTTGATATGGCTTAAAAGCACAATAAAGATTCAGCCCATTTACATCATACGTCATAGAGGACAAAACACCAGAGGCAGAACCTATGGAGGTTATCAGGAACATATTAGGAAGAACAGACAACTAAATGGAGAAGTTGGGAGAAATATTAGCAGAGGAGTTTAATTACTAGTATGGAAAACAGGTGAGTCTAATTAGCAAACAGGTTTCTGCTGTGAGGGAACTTAGAGGGTAAGAACAGAGGAAGGAGACAGGAAAAATAAGACGGATCTGGGAAGGGTAAACTGACAAAACATGGCCAAATTATATTATTAAATAGATAACTCAAAAATAATTACTGTAAATCAAGAGAAACACAGAAAACAGAAAGAAATTACATGGAACTTAACTAAACAATAGAATCTACCACAATACAAAACAAACCCAAAATGACATGGAACTTAAGCCCTTCATAACATGACAAATATTGGGCTTTTTGTACTCAGCGGTTTTAAAGAGTTTAGGGTGATCCCGTTATATAACTGAACTGAAATAAAAAAAACATGCATGTGAAATGGTGGACATTGTGTGCAACGACTTAGCTATTCATAAAATTGGTTAAAATTCATGGTTTGTGGCGCTGTTCTTAGTGCTGAAATTTCAGTTTGAGCCTGGGCAGCATCTCGGAGCTGTCTGTTGTGCTGAATCTATCTATCTATCTATCTATCTATCTATCTATCTATCTATCTATGTCTTTCTGTCCTTGCGGTAGGGTCAGGCTTCCACACAATCAAAAATCCTATCCTTAGTGGACACAAAGCAAAACGATCCTTTTCCCGACATATCGGGTGGCCGTTTAAGGTCGAGCTGTTATCGATTTGTGCTTGCAAGCTTCCCCAGTTCAGTCTGTCCAATAGGTGAGAGGAGCTGAATCTACGGGTCACCCTTAAATCTGGATATGCAATATCACTGCCCGTTCACTGCGCGCGTGTGTGAGTGTGTGTGTGAATGGCAATGCATTCACACGGCTATGTGCGGAGTCAATCAAGTAGATCTCTTAATACAATTTTGCCCTATGAAGAGGAAGAAGAAGAAGAACAAGAAAATGATGATTATGATGTTGGTGATGTTCGGCCTTCCTCTCCACTGATGCTTCACGTAACGTGGCAACAGCCCTTTACAGAAGGTGTACACTGAGACAAATGACATCACTCTTTGCATCTTTCCTGGAGATATCCTAAATAAGCCAAAAATGTAAGAGCTTTGACAAAAAATTAAATTTTCTCGTATTGTTATTCCCCTCTTCCTTCTTCTTTGTGTTGCATCTGAAAACATACGTGCAGGGTGCTTCGGCTTTAGTGCAGAGCATGTTGCTTGCTGGTCACACCTTGGAACGAGCACTAATGTTTTGGTGATAGGGTGAAAAAAGTAGCCTCGAGTAGAGGAGAGAGGAGAGTGAGGGAAGAAGATCCTCGACTCACTTTCAGGGAGGGAGGGGGGAGAAGCGAGCTCTCTTCGTCCATTAATTTCCGAACGTCTGTTGCTAAGAATAGACTCTCCCCTCCACCTTCCCTAACAAACACATGCAGACCTGCGCTCTCGCACTGTGACGCGCATCTTTTTTCTTCTTCTCCTTTCTATTACACGCTCCCGTGTGCGCGCTGTCATTGTCAGCTCGTATTGCAGCTGTGTCTTTTGCAGGAACTGCATGATGCCAACATCAGCCACACATACATACACGCAGATCTGGATTATAATAAGCGCTTACCCTAGTATGGACATTATAAAATGTGTAACACCACACTTCTTTTTACATTACCTGAATATTTTACGCATTAAAGGGGTGGCTCAACTGAAATGGGCGCGTCTTTACCGCAGCCAGAAGCACCTGGGTAGAAACAGGCAATGAACGAAGAACGAAGCGTCCAGCCGTGGCATGCGTGTGCAAGTTGCGTGCGTCATGCGCCGTGCCCGCAGAACACGGAGTTTAGTCAAACTGATATTGCGGGCGGTTTGTTTAATCGGCTTGATATTTACAGAGAAAAAACATTCGACCCCCTACCCATTCTGTTTCTTTTCTGTCCATTCACCAATCGATCTGTCTCAATATCCATCCATAGGTTCGTTCGTCAGTTTGTCCATCTCCTCCCCTTGAGGGCTGCTGGGTGAGAAGAGAGGAGGCCCTCTCCAGTGTATGTGTGTGTGTGTGTGTGTGAGAGAGAGAGAGAGAGAGGGCGCTCTTCCAGGACATTTGGGCTCATCGGTGCGGACCCAAGACTGTTCGGGGTGGGGATGGTGAGGGACTTTTTTCTCGGCACCTCCTCGAACGACCGAACCTAGATCATGAGAGGGTGTGAGGCGGCGAAGAACAGCCTTGTCTTTGACGACGCCGTCCCTTTCCCTCCGCTTCTAGATTGGATGTTCGCTGCAGGTGAGGGATTGAAGAAGACAATGTGGTTGTCAACGAAGAGGATAAGAGGATTATTCTGAATTCGTTTGATGAAAAAGAACAACAGTACTTTTTCGTGCAACAATGACAGCGACGCTCCTAAGGAAAACGGTATTTTTCCAACATTTTATCTCTAATTGGGATTATGCTATGACTTCAGACTTGAGATTGCCAAATGTCACATTTTTTCTGGTGTCAAGACTCGTCAGAGCGCACTTGTAAAGCAGCTGTAGGGTGATTGGAGCCACATTATTGCCGCCTGCTATCAAACATTGCGGATGTTCCAAAAATAAATAAATAAATAATCCTGGCTCTCCCTCCTTTTTCCAATGCCTTTTTTTTAATATTAGGAAAACATTGCGATAACGGCTGTATATCTATTTTTAAAATAACTCTATATATTGGAGCCCACATCATACGGATTTTTACCCCAAATTCTAATGTAAGAGTGAAGAAATGAAGCGTCCAGTAAGGTGCGGGAACATCTGGTGCGCTCTGATCCAAGCATGAACCATAAAGAAGAACACGAAACATTCATGTTTAACTCAATAGTCTCCACATGAGCTCATGTTTGGAGGCGAATCCTACTTTTTATGGACATAAAATAGACCGAGACGCCCCACAGCACTACCCTACAGTGCAACCAGTCAGCCAACCGACAACACATTTAATTTCCTCACACCCACAGTTGGCCTTTGGCAGAGGCACACAGAAGAAGGAGACGCCGAAGGCTTACATGGGCGTCCTCGTCTGCTGAAGCCGGTAGATGCAGGTGTTGATCGGCAAGCTTGCAAGGCAACCCCCGTTGTGCATATGAGACGTTCGGATCCAGATGATATGTAATGTTGTGTGGCCACACAGCTGAGCATTGGTCTCCTTATCCGCTGTTTCGTGAAGACGGGCGTCCAAGATCGGTGTCCACTGAATGGCGCGGTTCGGAGATGAGATGCCGGCCAGGTATGGCGGGGGGCCCGGTGGAGGAGGAGGACCCGGGGGCCGCGGCGGCAGCAGGCAAGGTGGACCCCACGGACATGGCCACGGCCATGGGCACGGCCACGGCCACGGACCACCTGGAGGACCTGGGGCCCAGAGAATGTACAAGCAGTCTATGGCGCAGAGAGCCCGCACAATGGCCCTCTATAACCCCATCCCTGTGCGCCAGAACTGCTTCACTGTCAATCGCTCCCTGTTCATTTTCAGCGAAGATAACTTCGTGAGAAAATACGCCAAAAAGATCACCGAATGGCCATATCCTTTTGCTGGCGTTGTGTAGTGAGTAAACGTACATGTTGCAGGGCCTGCCAATAGGTAGGTCTAATGTGTAGACGGCCGTATATATATATATATATATATATATATATGTATATATATATATATATATATATATATATATATATATAATATTTTATAGCCTATATATATATAAAAATATTTGCTGCAGGCTTTGTATTACATTGTATTACATAACAAAGGTGTAACAACCGGATCCATCTATGTGAGGTGGCCGAGAAAAGGCTGGCTATGCAATTTTCAGGTAATTAAGAGGAGGGTGGGGGCTGTTGATCCCCATCCCCATTTCCTTTTAGTTTCACGTCAAAATAACGCAGGATTTGCTTGATATACCTGTATGTGTGAGGTGTGTGTAGTGTGAGCGTGATAGGGGTGGGAAGTTTGGGGAGGGGAGGGGGGTGTCTAGGGGGCGCAGCTGGTTGCTGATGTCAGCATGTGCAGTAGGCCCAACGCCTAGTACAGAGATGTTGCAAAAGGAAGTGGAGTGAGGGGAGGTGAGAAGTAGAAGGAGTTGGAAAGACGAAAATAGGCACTATATTGCTGTAAATGTGTGTTTGGGTGAGTGTGTCCTTGCTGAACACACACTCCTATCAGCGTGATGCAGGTGTCTTTATAGATATGATGCGCAGGAGACATGTCTGTATGGTATATTAACTTGAGTATTAAATCGTGATTGGAGTTTTTCCCCCACATTTTGAGACTTTCTCCTCTTAATCGGGCAAGATGCAGGCGTTTCTGAATTAATGTCATCGTTTAAAAACTGCCGGTATTACTCTGTAGCAAGCAGCAGCAAATTATTTCCATCAATCTCCTGCATTTCAGTTTTCCTACACAATTCATGCAAAAAGCAGCAGGTGAAATGAAGGTTTTCATGTCTATTTTATCAGTCGGAACTTAAAAAAAAAAATTGTACATTGGCAGGAAGGGGAATTGGAGTAATGATTGTGCTGATGCTCAAGCCATGACATAACTGCACTCACTAATTGGTCTCTTCTGGTGAAATACAGAACCAACAGAGCCTCAAAATCATTATTAAATAGCAGATCTGTTGGTGGAAGTTGTTGTACCCAAAATACTGTGAGGAGGTCAAAAAACTCCAACATAAAATGGTTATTAAACAGCTAACTGGGACAGCTTAATAGCAGTCTCCAGGACTATATGGTGTATGATACTCGAGCTTCAAACTCTGTAATTTAACAAATTATTTTGAATTATTTTAGTTTTTAATGCTTATAGTCAGTGTATGTTAGCTAGGTGTAGACAGACCTATTGGACACAAGAGCAGATGAGTTAGTTTTTATTTGAAAGAATACCCTCTGTTGCATTTCATGTGTTTGCTGGACATACAGGTTATGGAGTGGCAGCTACAAATTACTGCATTTCTTTGTTCTCACTTTAAAAATCTTTATAATAACATTTCCTCTCCGGGGTTAATTTGGAAAAATATTGCTCTTTTTCTTTTTCCTTGTAGTCCTTTCAGTGGCTATTGCATGAATGTATACATTCTGAGTGCAATGTACAATGCACAATATTAGCTTAACAAATGACACAAAGAGAAGAGATCTGTAGAACTACCTGTTTTCCCTTTAACAAGTAGGTTGTTGAAATTCAGTTCAGTGTTTTGAAAAGTAATTCAATCCAGATTTGATCAGTCTCAAGTGTTTTTGTGCTTGTTTTAATTTAAAGTTGTTTTGATGCCAAAAAGCATTAAACATGCTCTTTTTTGATGTAGAGTTCAGTTTTCCTAAATCTCAAACTGAGTTTTGCAGGATCGCTGAATAGTTTTGAAATTATTCAGCTCAGGTTTGACAAGTTTAGGTATTTTAGATTTTTATAAAGAGCCGATGATTTTGCACAGACTTTATTAGATAGCTGTATATGGCCATGTTTCCTTACAATACAGTATAAATAAGAGAGGGGGATGTCCGCTCCCTATAGGTTGGAAATGACAAGAATTAATAGAAAACCGGTTCCGGCATACCTAAAAGATGAATATCTTTTTTTTCCATGTGTTTGCACCACCCCCCTGTTACAATGGACAATGAGTCATTCCACCCTAAAACTTCCTTTGATTAATATAAGGTGCTTTTTGTCGTTTTTGTCTTATTTTTGTTTCTTTAACATCAGTTACTGGACTTTCTTAAAAGAAATGTTCATCATCCAATTTTCAAGGTTTTGTCACAAAGTGGTTCTGTGGCTCTCACATTTAGGTGTTTTTTTTAATAATCCGTGTAGCAAAATATGGCCAAAGCACATCAATAGTTGACCTGATCATGAAAAATATAACTTTCTATGGATTACTGATAGTATTTAGTCATTTTTTGATAAACAGTTAAGATACAGCTATAAAGTTCTATCCCTATCACCAGTGACTTTTGTCAGTCTACTGAACATCTTAACTGAATGAGAGCCACCATTAGAAAAGGTAAAAGGAACATATGGAGGTGTGAAGCAGCAATATTTGAAAAAAAAAAAAAAATAGATTTTATGGGCGTGATGCTGATGGTAGTGGGTTAAGTGTATGACTCATGTACTGAGGCCATAGTCCTTGGGTGTTGCGGGTTCGAGTCCCTTCCCATCGACTTTTACTGCATACCCTTCCCCCTCTCTCTCCACAATATTTCCTGTCTACTTACCATTGAAAAAATTTGAAAAATAAAGGCCGCTAGTGCCTAAAAACAAACATTTAAGTAGACTTTACTATTGTCATTTTAAACGTATAATATTTACAGTAGAGTCCACATTACTCATTGTATGTCAAGTCCGCCAACTATTAAATCAGATAAGACCCGATTTAACTGCGCCTTGGAGGTATTTCTAAATTGCCAAATCTGCAAGTGCTTGAGTCATTTGAAGAAGTTGCTAAGCGTTGAAGTTCTTGGAGGACAGTATCGGTCAGGTAATGCCGGATAAAAGTGCAACATTTTGAAGCAAGCAATTTGTTTCCCTTTCTATTAAAACCATGCAAAGCTAAACCAAGCAAAAATGAACTGAACAGTACAGTAAGATGATCACGATTCCTGATTTAGAGCTGTAAGTTGGCCATATTGCAAAGAACATTTAAGCCAGCGTTACCATTTTACTCTCTAGATTCAGCATGTGTTTTGCAGATTTTAGGGCTTTCTCATCAAAATGTCACTTTCTCATTGCATGACATTTAAAAAAATGAATAAATATTTGCAAAAAAAAGTAACTGGTAAATCTTATCCTAAACAGGTTAAGATTTGGACAGTGTAAGAAATTATATCTCTGCTTTTTCATGTGGCAGAAGACATTCTCTGTCAATTTATTTATTTATTCTTATATGTTTGTTTGTTTATAATCAATCTTCTGACATCCTTCTGTCACTGGCAAGCACCAAGGCAGAATCCAGCTGTATTTTTGTACAATTCTGGTGTAATATGGTATTTTGTCTAGTAAGTATTGTAAAAATCATCTGAAAGTAGCCATTTGTGTGCTGTGTAGGGAACTCTACAACAGTTTGCTTTGAAATGGCTTAACTTAAAGCTATGTATTTCATAATGTCTTTGTTTCTAACTTTTCTAAATATGCACAATAATTATACATGAAACATCTAATTCTTGCTTGGTTTGCATTGCATCACACCACTGTTCTGTCATGTACAGTTTCTGAGTTGTCACTAAACATGATCAGGATCAAATAGATTGTTGGGTGTTTTGTTGATGCTGACTTGTTGAGCGCCGAAAAAAAGATATCCACTGAAACAACTAGCTGACACAAATCTACTTTACAATTATAAGCTCAAAAATTATACCACGCTACAAAAAGCGAAAGTTAAAGCCAAGTGGTCCAATGTGTGAGCTGAAATATTGTATATGTTGCTCAGTGGTGCTGGGAAATAACTGTAAATGCTTGAAGGTTATTTTTTTCAAAACTGTAAATATCTGTTGAGTTTCCAAAAAGTTCAAAATTGGGATTTAGTTGCACCTAGTGTCATATACAAATAAACATGCAGTTACACTGCATGCACACCATATGGTGTCTGCGTCAACCGCATGCTCTTAAGTGCTTTTTCCTCCTGATGCTGTAAATGGAGAGGAAGTCAATATACGTTCTATCTATAGCAACAATGAGCACCATTTGAAATACAGTACTGTGCAAAATGTCTTGAACCCACCTCATATCTTTATATTATTCAAGAAATTTAATTTCATATTATCCTTTCAAGTGGTCTTGAGCAATGTTCTTCAGGTTTTTTTAAGGTCTTTCAAAGTTTCTCTTTAGACTACCCCTGATACTTATAATCAGACCAGTCTTTGCGTCTCGCCATATTTCAAAACCTTTTGTTGTCATTCTTGTTGTTCTTCTGTCACTTATCGCTGACCTATGACTCATTCAGACAATAAAAGGTCACAGCGCTCAAGCAGTAAACCATTGTCTCTCGTATACAAAACAAACAACTCGGAAACAAGAAAAAACAAAGAACCAAATAAGACTAATGCAAACATACAAATGTACCAATATGCTGATGCCCAAAGAACTATTAAACAGAAACAGTGCATGGTAATAAATGGCTTGAATTTCTTTCACATTTTAACACATTACAACCACAAACTTTAATGTTCATTAGAGGTTTTATGTGACAGATAGATGCTATAGATAAAATATGAGGCATTTGTATTCCCCCCTTATTTACGCCTAAATACAATGTAGGCGTAAACAACCAAGTGTATTTAAGGAGTCACCTAATTAGGTAAAAGTAGAGTGAAGAATGTCATGGGTAATAGTAAGCCATCAGAAGTTGTAATTGCAGTTTGCCTTAAGCAATGTAGGATATATTCACACTCCTTAGTTTTCACTCACTTTTTGCCAAACTCATAACATGCTTCTTTATGCAGTCTGTGTTTGGTTGCTACTCCCCTTGCTGCCTGTTTCTTGTGTGTGTTGCTTAAAGTTTTATTTTTTTTGTATCATATGTGCCCTCCTCAGGGCAGCATTTTAGTCACTTGCATAACAATTATGAAAGGTATGTTACTTATTGGCTTAGTAGCTTTTAAATTTCATTGACAACTCTACTAGGACAACAACATAGAAAACAAACACATATTGTCAATGGATGGAGGTTGCAATTATAAATTTTATCTGTCTCTTTAGGATTATGAACAACCTAGGGGACAGGTTTGTTACTAAAGAGCATAGTAAGGTCACTGTAATTCTAACTTTATAAATGGTCAAGGAATTATCCAATAAACTCTACCCACCGTTAGAAGGAAGTATTATTTTAAAATATTGACATCGCCCTTCCATCTGCCCCAGACATCGTGTCAGTCACTTTACATTAATTAAAGTCATTAGGACAGGCAGATTGACAAAAGGGGAAAGAGAGATACGCACATGAGTCAAGAAAAAGAAAAAGAGAAAGGGATGAGGGTAGTTTTAGGTGGTGATCTACATTCACTGCAGGATCTAAATTATTCATTTGCTGTTCTCTAACTTGCTTTTGTCAGCTTATAATGTAGGATACTTGACTTCTGTTTGTAGAATTTGTCTTGTATTCATCTGTGAGTTATTTCTTGCAGTCTTTTCTTATCTTTTTCCTTTTATATTTAGAAAGCTTGCTCGATTTCCACTAGATAGCTCATATGGTGTTTTCTGTTTCTCATCAGTCTGATTATGTCCAAGGTTTTTTGCTTCTCTTTTTCAAGAGTAAAACAAGCCCCATTGACAGAGGACAAAGTTAATTCTCTATCTTCTAATCTCAATTCTTTAAAGTTTTCCATCTTTTCCAGTTCAGACTGAGAGCTAGTATGAGATTCTCACTATATGATAATCATAAGTTAAAACACCTCAGTTTCACAATATTAATGCATTTACACAGGACATTCCCAAAAAATGGAATAACAAAATCTAATATATTTTGTTTAAAAGAGAAAAGCAGCACTTATTTCTACTGCTGCTAAAATAACAAAACATATTATTTATTGGATTTATAATGACTTTATCTGCAATGCTTATCTGGTAATTTGATTTGATTTCATACTGGTGAAACCAGTTATTTACATGTGCTGTAAATAGCACACATAGCAATGTTTTTTCGTTATCTATTGTTTTTCATAAATGCTAAAATAATTAAAGAATAATTTTTACAATGTCTTTAAATAATTTGGGAAATCCTGGATGATAGAATCATGGCTTTGGAAGCTTCTGATTGTTTAATTCACAACATTTAAGTTAAATGGAGGGATGGCTGAGGATTTATTTTAAGAATCGGCTAAAAGGCAACTCAGCAAGAAAAAGCCATTACTCTAAAAGGAAAATAAAAATGTACTTACAGAAAAAGACCTTAATTTTTAGAGACATGTCCTCTGGTCTGATGAAACTAATGTTGAAGTGTCTGGCCATTTTGAAAAATTGTTACGTTTGAAGAAAAAAAAAACAACTAGATAAATTGGAAGCTAAAAAACACCATGCCAACTGTGAAGTACAGAGGTGGCTGTTTCATGTTGTGAGGGTTTTTCGCTGCAGGAGCGGCAAGGTCCATGTTTTTTGTTTTCTAATCAGAAATATTTCTAAACAAATTTC
Organism: Crenichthys baileyi; assembly: GCA_036173005.1. Taxonomy (NCBI): domain Eukaryota; kingdom Metazoa; phylum Chordata; class Actinopteri; order Cyprinodontiformes; family Goodeidae; genus Crenichthys; species Crenichthys baileyi. The sequence continues at coordinate 21,005 of JAHHUM010001312.1, read as the reverse complement.
ATCTATTTTTGTAATCTAGGTAAAAGATTTAGCCAGCTTAAGCCAAGGGAAGTGCTGCTTTACTGTATCCTCCATGCAGTTGGAGAATCCTTAGGAGAGGACTTTGTAGGAATTGTAGGAAAGGTATGAGACCATAATTTGTTAAAAACCTTGGTGACTTTGATGACAGTAAGGTGTCCATTACTAATTGTTTGGAAACTTTTTATTGCCAATCTCGGGAACATTAAAAATCAGTTTTGAAGTTCCAACCTAACATGGCATAGTTTACATAAAATCTTAATGGATTTGGATGATTCGGTCATAAGTGAACAATGACACAACAGTGCAAACACTATGTTTTAGTCCTTTTAGTCCTGTTTTAGCAGTGACTGCTTAAACACATTCATAGTTTGGAATGAAGAGACCTGTCTAAAGGAGAGTTGAAACCTATAAAACAGTTTTAAAGTGGAATTAAACACCAAATTAACCTTTTTTTGCAGGTTAATTGCATAAATTAGGCCTTATGGCACTATCTTTATACTACTGTGCAATTTTTAACATTTTTATGTAAACTTGTTTAGTTCTACAAAATGTGTCCTAAAACCATCTTAATACTGCTCTGTTTTGGTTGAACAGTGGTTACTTCAGTTGAATTTTCCTATTGGTTCAGATGGTACATCTTAGTACATGTATACGTCACAGCCCCGTGTTCGGGTGTAAAACCGTCTCACTCAGACACACATCCTCGCAGCGAGTCAGGAGTTGGAATTGCAAGCATTGGTCATACCGCTTTATGTTTTATACCTTCGATCATATGCTTTGCTTGAGATAGCATAGATCTATATGTAAATCTAAACTCTCTGAAAGTTTGTTACTGCTTTGAATGTTTGCCTACGTTAGCAATGATGCTGCTAACATCACTTTACCACTCATAAATGGGACCCATTCTGTCCTCCACTGTCTCGGCAGCATCGGCCTCATGCATCGCTGAGTCAGCATCTCAATCCAGCAGCTCGAACTGATAAGGCTCAGGCCCACTGGGCTCCCTAAAGCCTCCCTCAACCTCTGGCAATGAGAGGGGTTGAAAAATCCTCCACTCCAAAACAGCAATCAGTACCGAAACTACCAGTATCGATCTGCTCTCTCTCCATTTTTCAACATGTCAAATTTAGCTAGCTGCACCTTTCCCTCATCCTCCTGACTATACCACCGCTTAACTCCCTCCACTCATCCCCACGCTTGGCCACGCTCCTTAGTGTCTCTTGGCACTGCCCACTTTGGTGGCATTTTTAAAAATTTGTCCGGGGGCAGGGTTGCGCTTTCACACCGGGTTTAGTTCCACTTTACAGCCTAACAGTGAGGGATGTTTTATGTTTGTTTATAAAAAAAACAATCCTGATTTTAAAAATTTAAGTTGCCAACAGGTTTTAGGGTTTCAAACAATAGCCATGGAGGTGACTTCAAGATCCCGCTCTTATTTAAGTCATGTGGATTTGCTGAGATTTTTTCGCTCAAACAACATTTATTGCTAGGCCTACTCTGGGTTGTGTATGGCCACATCGTCTTTTTCAGTGTCAACGCCAACAAGACTTTGGCTGCACTAAAGAACAGGTAATTCAATTAACATTCCTCCCTCTATTGGAAAACAACAAAATATGTGACAGAGTCCGAGACTGCACAGGCTACCAGCAGCTATTTTTAACTAGCTGTTTTGCATAAGGCTCTTGGCCAAGTGTTGTAAAGTAAAAGTTAAGCATCTGAATGAGTCAGTCTTTTATGAAGATGAAGGATTTGAATTGGATGTAACAAGATGACTGTTGCATTTTTGAAGTTTAGTGCACAGAGAGAGGGACTGAAACAGAAAGGACCAGTTTGAAAGACAGACATTGAGAAGGACATGCTACTAAGGATTAAAAAAAATAGAGAATACTGTCGACTACCTGCGTATAAATCAAACAGAGTTGAGCTAAAGATGTTGGGGTTGTTACCTAAAAAGACATTTCTGGCATGTTTTACTTGCATAAGTGGTCTTGAGCAATGTTCTTTGGGGTTTTTTAAGGTCTTTATTTAATTTATTCAAAAACTGGCATTTGCTCAAAATAATTTTATAGCATACATTCAAACTGTAAAAGCTAACATTAGTAATCTTCTACCCTTTTGTTCCCCTGTCTTTTGTTCTCTCTTTTGCTGTCATTCTGTTTGATTGATGAAAAGTGAGGTTTTGTCATCTCTCATGTTTCATCACCAGGGCGTTTTTCTATTTCACTCAAATTTGATTTAGCATTCTCTTTCCCCCCGCCAATAAGATGCTGCTGTTACAATGTAGAATTGAGTGTATTTGACTTCTATGATGTTAATTTAAAACATTAGCCTGAAGTTTTGGGGGATATTTTGCAGAACATCCTGACAGTTGCAAGTGCAGTTAAGTTTAGCATGTTCACATTGGTTTTCAGAAAACTGCTAGGTGCATGTGTTTGTGTTGGCACACATGCACCACTTCTTGTTCTCTGTGTGTGTGTGTGTCCTTCGGGCACAATCTGTCTACCTTGTAACTTTAGCTGTCTGGTAATAAATGTGTGAGTTGATCCATATCACCAGCTCCTAGGCAGACTCTGCACTGAAGTTTGCACTTGCAAACACGAACAGTAAACCCTAATATTTCAAAATACATATTTTTTGTTACATAATATTTGTAGAAACCTGCACCTTCAGGGTTTTATTACATCTTAGATTATGGGGGATTGAACAACTTTATGAATCTCACTCTTTTTGATGTCTTTGCCCATAGAGTGCCTTTTGAAAGTATTCATACTCCTTGAACCTACCTTTACACATTACAAAAACAAGCCAACACAAAGAAGCACATATAAGCAACAAAGAACTTAAAAGGTGAGGTATGCATTTGTATTTAACAAAGAATTTTCAACCCCCTGAGTTAAGACTTTGTAGAACCAGCTTTCACTCTAATTGCAGATTCAAGTATTTTGGGGAATGTCTCCACCAGGTGTGCACATATAGAGACAGAAATCCTCTTTGCAAAATAACTCAAGATCAGTCAAATTTGATGGAGAGGGTCTGTGGACATTAATTTTCAAATCTTGGTAAGGATTCTCAGTGGGAGTTTGGCCTGGACTTGAACTGGGCAATTCTAACCCCAAAAGTTTTTATTATCTTAACCATACAATGGTTGCTCTGGTTGTATTTTAGGCTCGGTGTCGTTCTGGATTGAATCTCTACCTTAGTCCTAAGTCTGCTGCAGATCATTTTCCAGTATTGCTTCGTATTTGGCTCAATCTGTCTTCCCTCCAAATCAGCTTCCCTGTTTCTAATGAAGAAAAGCATCCTCACCATATTTCAGAGAGGATGGTGCAGAGTTAGTCAATTAGCTTCGTGTTGGGATCATGTGAAACAACCAGATTCTTCCACATATTTGCTGTGTCTGTTGGTTGTTGCAAACTGCAGACAGGACTTCTTATGGCTTTCATTCAACAAGGATTTTCTTTATGCCACTTTGGAATTGTGGAAGCACAGTTAATACTTGCCTTATCGATAGATTCTCCCACTTAAGCTGTGGATCAGTGCAGCTCCTCCACAGGTACTATAGGCCTGCATCTCTGATTAATGCTCACATTAATTCTCAGTAAAACACACTGAAATTTAAGGTTGCAATGTGACAACAGTTTTGCAGTGCACTACAGAGTTGCATATAGGAAACAATGCTCCATATATTTTGAACATCAGTAGAGCATCTAATAGACTATTCTACTTAGCCAGTCAGATGAGATATTAGTGCCTTTAATGGCCATAACTTATTTATATAATAGCTGCTGAGATCCTAAAGCACATGGAGAGAGCTGAGAAAATTTTGATGACATGAGTGTAGAAAAACCCGTTTTTTTAAAATCACAATTGATTTAGTTTCAGTGATTTTCAATTATTATATTGCTTTGTCCCTCTATCCTTCAGCTGTACTCAAGGCAACTTATCAGGTAGGTTGGCATTGGAGAATGTAAATTTGCATCATGCTTCTTGGTGAAATACAGATGGAGTTGTTACAATCACAACAGTAGCTGTAAACTTACTGTTCATGGTTTGGCACTTTGATCCAGTGTAGCTGCGATGCATCACCATGCACATGATCCGAACCATCCGGCCGCTCATGTGAACAAATTTGTCCACAGCAAATGTACAAACATGACCGGCCATGTCACCGGTCATGGCTGCTCAAGCTGAAAACCCTCACAAATCCAATCATGATCTGAGCATTTGCTGCATATGAATCTAAAATGTGATGATTGCAGTGTGAGGCTTTTTCCTTTTTAGAATGATTACGGATGGATGTTAGTGTTAGAAATAATAAGTAAAACATTTCAGCAAGGCAAATGTTAAATCCTTGTATGTGCAGAGTATTAATCAAGTATACCTCCTGGTAGCAATTTGGGTGTCAGTTGCTGTCCACTGCGGTCAGCTTTCGTGTGCAGATGTTTTACACACCATTTATTTTATTTGATTCACCTGATTTAAACCATTTCTGCACCACAGCATCGTTTTGGACATTCATTTGAAATGCTGCACTAACAGAAAATACTGGATGCTCTAAACTAGACTGTAAACTTTTAACTGGTAGTAATCACAGTAAAGACTATCTTTGCTCTTCAAGTCACTCATTTGCATCTAAACTAAACATATTCTTGTAAACGTTTCCTTTTTCCCACCCATATCTCCTTCCCTTCTCTTTCTCGTTTCTCTTAGCTCTGTGCTCTAACTCTGCTGAATTATTCAGTTGCAGTCGAGTTCGGACCAGTGTGTGTGTGTGTTTGTCCGCGAATGTGTGTGTATGTAAGAGGGGCACAGTGACGCTCAAGAGAGCTATTTTTGGGATTTGGATACGTGGGGAGGGAGAAAATAGAGGGTGAGTGTCTGTGATAGATTGATTTTTTTTTTTCTTTTACTTATGCTCATGTTTTTTGTTTGGTCACGTGTTGCAGCTGTTGGTAGACAAACCCCGTTAGAGGCCTGCACTCTACCTGCAGGGTGTGCTGGCATGATCTCAAGCTCAAGTCCGCTTACTCAACATACAAATACACGTTGGCAGTGAAAAGAAAAGGAGTAAGCGCCATTTAAATAAGCCTGTACTGTCAAGTATACAAACATAGTTCATGTTAATACAGTGCCTACGTTCCCTGAACATACAGCTTATGTGAGAAAATGTCACGTGCTGTTCGGGCACACACACTCCCTGCTGCACCCACCACTGTCAGCATCTTGTGGAAAGTGACAGCTCGGCTATATGTGGGTGATGAGGGAGAGCTGGTGGCAGGGTGAGGGAGAGACAATAGCCTTTGTGTAAGAAGTAGAGAGAGCCACCATGATGGTTTATGAGCTACCATTTTGGAATCATGACTTTGTCAGTATATGGGGTTTTTAAAGGCCAGAAGTGACTTTAGTCTATGAGTTTGAAAGTTTATTGGACCAAAGTACCTCTTTTTGTGGCCTTGCAGCAGCTTGCAAAAGTGTTTATACTACTTTTTCACATTTGTGTCTTTACAACTATAAACTAAATGCATTAAGTGTTAATATATGTTATAGACTAACACAAGACTGTGTAGAATTGCAAAGTGTGAAGGAAAAGCATACATGATTTTATTTATTTTATTAAAAATTCAAAAGTGTGGCATGCTTTTATATTTAACCCCCCCTGAGATAACACTTTGTAAAACCGTTTATTTACTGCAATCACTGTGTTTCACACCTTTTGGGGTATGTCAGATTGCAGGTTGTAGACTGAAGTTAATCTAAACCATTCCACTTTAGCTCTAACTTTATGTTTAGGGTCTTTGTCCTCCTGGAAAGTAAAGTCTTCTGCAGCCTTTTTAGCTCTATCCATCCTCCTATTGAGTCTGAGCAGCTTCCCTCTCCCTGATGAAGAAAACCAACCCCACAGCATGATGCTGCCAATACCAAATTTCTCGGTTATGATGGTGTGTTCAGGGTTATGTGTATTGTTAGTTTTTCGTCACACAAAGCCTTTTGTGTGAAGCCCAGATAAGTCAAATTTGGCCCTCTCTGACCAGGAGCATCTTCTTCCATATGTTTAGTGTGTCCCAACTACGGCTTTTGACAAACTGCAAACCTTTTATGACTATCGTCAACAATGTCTTTGTTCTTTACACTCTACAAGAAAGGACATTTTGTAGAATGCATGACTAATATTTGTCCTGTTAACATATTCTCCCACCTGAACCATTGATAGTTGCAGCTTCTCCAGAGTTACCAAGGGCTTCTTTGCTACTTATTTGATTTGGCCTTTCCCAGCATGTTAGTTTAGGTGGACGACCACATCTTGGTGGATTTGCAGTTGTACCAAACTACTTCCCTTTTTTGGAAGATTAATTGAACAGTCCTTTATGAAAGTTATGTATACTTTTCCTCTCTTTGTGTTGGTCTGTCACACAAAATCCACCTAAAGGAGTCACTTTTACTCTTACTTTCAGTCAAATGAAAAAAATAAAGTGAACTGGTGAACAAAATTGCTTCATGAGGGAAGTTCAATCTTTTTTTACATCAATTGAAACTTTATGTTTATTTGAAAACTAGCACCTAGTAACCATGAATAGTGCTGCACTATAGGGCAATCGGAAATCTGTAACTAAGCTTTGACTGCAGCCATGAAAATCTATTCAAATTTTGTCTTACAAGAGTAACACGAAGCACTTCCACCGCTTCGCCTCTTATCTTTGCGGCTTCAGATTATCAAAATAATTAGCTGGGTTTCAGCCACATTGCTTAATCCCATTCATCTGATCAAATCTGAGCTTCTTAGTCAGAAGTGACAAGAACATAAAGTAATTATTTGAGCTGTTCTGCCACTGCTCCATAATGTAACAGGCCAGAGGAGGGAGTGGGAATAAGGAAAGGAATTAAGTCTCGTAAATGAAAGAAGGGAGGGGGTGTACATTTATGAGATCAGCTTTTTTTTGGATACTTTTTGTGTTAAAGTTGATATTTTTCTTTGAAATCTTTCTTCAGGCATTCTTTACATTTCTAAAAATCTTTTTTGTTTTATTTCATTTTTGGTAAAATGTTTTTTCTTTATTTAACGTGTATGCAAGAAAAATCAAAAAAATCAAATGTAACCGTACATTTATGCATAATTTTACAGATACAGATCTAGCTGCACACGTTTAACTTTGCTCAAAGACACTGGCCTCATTTAATTGAAGATGTCCACAACACAGTAACGTCTTGTTAAATTTAAATAGAAGTTACCATTTTCATTCGATTTTCTTCACTTTGTATCTGTAAACAAACCATATCATCCTCCTGTGTGTAACAATTGCATACCAGTTTATTTTTTTTTTTGTAATTAGGTATCTCAATGAATTATGCAGATAAATAAATTATCATTACAAAATGCCTAAATGCTATATATATTTAAGTTTATTTATATGTCAGTCTTATATTTTCCACTCATTGTAATTGCACTCCTGTTTGAGCCATGAAAATATGACAGATTTCAGTAGCCTATGAGGAGATTTAAAAAAATTACTTTATAAGATACACTGCCTGGCCAAAAAAAAGTCGCCACCCAAAAAAAAAGGTGACACATTCTAATATTTTGTTGGAGTCCTTTAGCTTTGATTACAGCATGCATTCGCTGTAGCATTGTTTTGATAAGCTTCTGCAACGTCACAAGATTTATTTCCACCCAGTGTTGCATTAATTTTTCACCAAGATCTTGCATTGATGATGGTAGAGTCTGACCACTATGCAAAGCCTTCTCCAGGACATCCCAAAGATTCTCAATGGGTTATGGTCTGGACTCTGTGGTGGCCAATCCATGTGTGAGAATGATGTCTCATGCTCCCTGAACCACTCTTTCACAATTGGAGCCCGATGAATCCTGGCATTGTCATCTTGGAATATGCTCGTGCAATCAGGGAAGAAAAAATTGATTGATGGAATAACCTGGTCATTCAGTATATTCAGGTAGTCAGCTGACCTCATTCTTTCAACACATACTGTTGCTGAACCCAGACCTGATTAACTGCAGCAACCCCAGATCATAGCACTTTCCCCACAGGCTTGTACAGTAGGTACTAGACATGATGGGTGCATCACTTCACCTGCCTCTATTCTTACCCTGATGCGCCCATCACTCTGGAACAGGGTAAATCTGCACTCATCAGACAATATGACCTTCTTCCATTGCTCCAGAGTCCAATCTTTATGCTCACTAGCAAAATGAAGCTTTTTTTTCTGGTTAGCCTCACTGATTAGTGGTTTTCTTAAGGCTACACTGCTGTTCAGTCCCAATCCCTTGAGTTCCCTTACCATTGTGCGTGTGGAAATGCTCTTACTTTCACTATTAAACGTAGCCCGGAGTTCTACTGTTGTTTTTCTTCGATTTCATTTCACCAAACATTTAAGTGATCGCCGATCACGATCATTCAGGATTTTGTTCCGGCCACATTTCTTCCTCGAAGACGATGTGTCCCCACTATCCTTCCAGTTTTTAATAATGCGTTGGACAGTTCCTAACCCAGTTTTGGTAGTTTCTGCAATCTTCTTTGATGTTTTCTCTGCTTGATGCATGCCAATGATTTGATCCTTCTGAAACAGACTGACATCTTTTCCACGACCACGGGATGCATTTTTTGACATGGTTGTTTAAGAAATGAGAAGCAACTCATTGCACCAGTTGGGGTTAAATAACTTGTTGCCAGCTGAAACATAATTGCCCGTGCATTAATTATCCAATGGGAAGCTCCTACCTATTTGCTTAGTTAAATCCAGGTGGCGACTTTTGTTTTGGCCAGGCAGTGTATTAAAGCAAGTACAAACATCTCTCAGATTAGTGTAAATTTGTGCTTTGTATAAAACATTCTGTTTCAGATGGGTACAAAGTGACCAAAATGGCAAAAGTAAGAAATGCTTAAGAATCATTCAAGCAAAGCAAGTCCCCCTCACAAAATGGCTAAATGACAAAAAAATTATTTCCAAAGACGTAAAACTTGGCATACAATAAACGATTATCATTTGGAAGGTGAATCTCTCAGGTCCTGTGTCTGGTCTTGGGATGGATTTTTGTCCTTTTTATCAAATAAAATGGCTGTCAGATACGTTTAATCAGCTGAGTAATCTTTGTATGCCTGATATTTCTTTATTTGTCACTTGCTCGTCAACTTTCCTAACTTTTTCAGGGCTAACCACACAAAATGCTGTCATGGTTAGCCATAAGAGCCAATGACTGTTTAAAAGATCAATGTCTAGCTGGCTCCAGGGCTGGTCTAAACTGTTCCACTGTACTGTTCAAGAAAAACACTACACTGGACACTTGTTTAAGGTTTAAAAATTATATTTTCATGAAGGTAATCTTAAGAGACCAAAGCAAGCAGATAGCAGAAACACAACTTTGTAACAACCTTTATTCAAGGTCAGGTAAAAACATAAGTCCTGTTGTCACACTATTATACATATTTTCCACCTTGACAAATTATGTTGCAAGAAGAAACTCAAGCAGACCTTTGGCATTTTTTTCCAATGCTGCAGTTTCTCCCGCAAATATCAAATTGAGGAGTGAGTTAATAGGTGTAAATTTAGATGCAATTTGCAAATCCACCACTGTATGTTGCTACTCATTTTGTAGTACCATCCCCATCCCACCATCTTGGGATGGTGGGATGGGGATGGGGATGAACTTAGATGGGCAGATTTTTAGACGACGTCAAGATGTGCCTTCAGTATTCAGCAGATGGTGGTTTGGTGACAATTTTAATATCCTTACGCTTTGAGTTCCTTAACAAAGCTTAAACATTATGCAAATATGACAAAATCCAGCTAATGGATTTTTTATCTTCCTTTCAAGTAGAACATATTTTAATAAATGGTCATATGAAATAAATACCTTTAAAACCACTTTATTTGTGCTTTTCCAACCCCCTTATTCAGATTTGACTCCACCATCAGTACATACATTTATTCAGTGTGTGTATGTGTGTGTGTATAACCTACTTATGGCAGAGTATACACACCGCTAGCAGAAGAAAATACTTTAATCTTATCACACTCCTGTGTAATTCTCTTGCTTTATTCCTCATTCAGCTCTACTGCACTCTTCATCTCTTCCCTTCTCTCCTCCCGTCTAGTTCCACCCCTCTTTCTCTCTCTTTTATTCCTCATCACTCTTTTCATCCATGTCTGCCCACAGGAAATTTTCTTTATCCTTTATCCTTTTTTTCCTTCTTTCTTCCATCTTTACCTCTTTCTCTCATTTGAACCATCCATATATTTTCCTCTCCCCAACCTATTTCTTTTCATACTCCTCATATAGTCTTTGCTCTTGCGTTCTTGTGCATTTGCTGACGTGGCATCATACCGCTTTTGTTTGCTCAGTCTCATTCGATATTAAACAGAGATGGCGAAATGATTGATATGCGGGCTGGGTGAAAGAAAGGAGAGATATGATGGAGAAATGCACAAATGCAAGAGTGGGCAAGAAAAAAAGAAACAGAGGAATGAAGGAGGCTGTAGAAAAGAAGCAGAGGTGTGGCAGTAAGTGAGGGAGGTTTAGCAGGGTAAATAGAGAAAGAAATACATTAGACGAAACCATTGGGTGCACAGAAGTGAACATTAGAGACTGTACATAGAGTACTGAGGGACAAGGTTAATAAAAGCCATTAGAAGTGTGTCTTGATGTACGTCAGATGCTTTTATCTGTGTGCTCTTTCCTTTGCAAACACAACGTTCTGCAACAGAATATTGTCCAAAATTCAGAATACAAAACAGTAATAATGCAAAGCAAATATTCTGTAAAACAACAGAAAGAAAGATATTGTAAAATGGGTGTTTGCAGAGCATAGTGGTGTCATCTGTTGTTTGTAAATGGAATTTTTAGATGGAAGTAAAAATTCATTATTGAAGGTTTATAGCAAAGAATGAGTCATCAGTTCTTTTGAGTTTTGCATGTGTCTGCCTGCATATGCATTAGCACTTATGTCTCAGTGAATATTTTAAACCTAAAAGTCTGAAATCTTAAGGGTTTGGGCACCCCTCCTGTGAGTAGAAGAAAAGAACAAAGATTAAACATTCATTTAATTTTTTTAAGTCGGGTTAAGTTTTTTTTTGTTGTTTTGGTTTGGTTTGTATTTTAGAAATTCATCTGGTTAAGCCCAGTTGCAACAACAAACTCTCCTTAAAGTAATGAAAGTTTGACATTTTGTACTTTTTTTTTTGCATTCTGCTTTCAACACTAACACTCATAAACAGAAACATTAATAAACAGTTAAGTTAAAATAAAGTGCTGCCTTTTAGTAAAATCTCTCCACCCAGGGTACAGTAGATTCTATCTGGTCAATGGGGTGGAAATTTTATGTCAAAACATCTGTTCAAAGACGTTGTCTTGTTTTTATTCTATGTCTACAATTTACATAAATTACAATGAATCATACCTGGTCCAGCAGTTACAGCTTAAAATACCAATTTTCCTTGTCAGACCACACCTACAAATTGTTCTGGAGTCAAACTGCCAGAAAAAAACAGACCTTTAACATACAAGAGTAGACTTGCAAAATGTTTTACACCTGAAAAGAACAATCAATATGGCAAAGAGGAAGATGTTACTACCAAACAACATATAGAGCAGCTCTGTTCCTCAGTTATAATAAGAACATGATCCAATAACGTGATATGTCATCTGTCATATCTTTTTTTTTACCTTTCCAACTGTTCTCCTTGTCCATGTAAAAAATTATCTGGTACACTCCTAAAAGGGTTTCCTAAAATCAGCTCTTTGCTCTTTCAAGTAGAAAACAGCACAATGATGTTACAATCTAATTCAAAGCCCCAAATTTTGCAGAAACAGTATCTTATCTAACTCCCGAATCAAAAGCTATGATTCCTATGTCAAATACAGCTTATAAGCAAATCTATAACTTAAGGAAAGTGTTTGCAAGATTGGCATTCGGCATTTTGCTTAGTGTAACTAAGAAACCCAGAAGGAAAACCTAAAAGTGATCTAATTTTAGGGGAGGCAAATCTTTCAGTATATTCGATTGACAGCTGTCAATTAAATCTGCATTCTTGCATTAAGAGTTGGTATCATCCACTTTAGAAAGGTTTCAAATCTTAATCCAAGGTTATTTAGAAATTTTTTTCAAAACACACATAATGTAGACTACTGGTAGCGTTAAATATTTTGCTCCCCCACCAATTTCAAACAGTTTTAAAGAATCTCTGTTAGGTGTAGAATGACCCCACTGAGACTTATCCAGTCCAAACATTCATAATTTTGAACTACATATGATCAAATGTCTTCAAAAATTCCTTAAAAGTCATTAAAATAGTCATATAACTTAGAACCAAATACAAATCTAAAAATTAGAACATCACTAACATTAACCAGACATACTGTACTGCCATATTTAATTAGATTACTTAAGAACAAAATGCAAAAAGAAATAAAAACCTTCATGACAAAAGCGAACTGATTTAAAACAGCACTGTGTTTGTTTGGGGGAAATAATCTATGATGAAGACATTAAGATATGAACAATCTGTTAGATGCTCTAAGCCTGCACATGGAACTGAATGGAATAAACCTCTCTTAGTGTCCGGGCTCTCTACCACTTTAGTATAGCCTATGTCTGTGTTTGTTTTGTTTGTCTGCGTGGGAGACGTGTTACCAGAAAATACACTTAGCAGAGCATATTTAACTGACTCATAAGGATGGGCTTGTGGGTGTATGTGTGTCCTTTTGTGTGTGTAAACAGGCAGCAGTGGCAAAAAGTGAATCGAGACAGCGGTCCATTTTGGCTTTGGACCTGCTGTCTCTTTGACTCACTTACAGGCAGAGAATTCAGATTGTTCTTCCTACTTTTAACTCTTTACATGAAAGGAGGGAATTTATCCTAATTGTTACTTAACATTCATGTATATTGTTGTGCAAGAATAGATTTGGTTTGGCTTTTGGTAGCTATTAATAATCATGATTAATAATTATTAACAAAATCAGTAAAAAAGTTATAATATAATATAATATTTAATTTTAGCCAAACAACTGTCAGTCTGCCAGGTATTGTCTTGTGTATAACAGCCCAATGTTCAATAGATGAAAGAGGGGATTTGAGAACTGCCCTTATTAAACAGCAAGCTCTCCAAACATAGAATGAACACACAAAAAACGTCTTCTCACAATATAAGAATTTAATGACACAAATATTCAGCATCAAGCTGAAATACTTCAGTTAACAAACTCTTCTATTAGACTAGTAACACTGAACTACACTACTAAGTAAAAATGAAAAGAATGTGTTTGTTTATTTTTTTACATGGAAGGAAGCCAAATTAGTTTTAAAACTTATTAAGAACACTTTAAATGTGTAGCAACCAGTTCACAATGCAAACTGTAAGGCAAAATAAAATCTTATTTTAATAAAATAATATTTTAATGTGCCAAATTAGAAATCAATAACTTTTGGACAATTGATTATTTATGTTAGGTAAACAGCCATCACAGGGAGTGATGAATTACTAAAAATGGCAGCTTAAACAGATGTGATCATGTCACATTTGGAGTAAGTGGTTCAGCTAACGCAAATCAAAAAATTGCTTATTTAGCAACTCATTTATGTTCGTTTAACTACCTTTAATATAAATATTAATGTGCATACGAGAGCCTGCAGTGTGCTAAGACTGATTTTAGCGCGGAGTGAATGAGCAATGCTGCAACACAGCTACCGTGGCTTCCATTTAGCATTAGCCTCTTTTAGCTTTAGCCTAGGAGATAACAGAAGTGTGTTGACAGTCACTCTGTTAAAATAAGGATCAAAGAAGCAATATCATGTACTCATGATAGTGATTTACTATTAATCCTTCTTTCAGCTCCAGATTACATTTTGGAGGAAGACACTAAACACCTGCTAAATGTTGTAGCATTTTGCGTTTCTCAAGCAAAATATATGCCTTTGTGCTTCTGCTGTTTATAGATTAGTATAGCAGTTAACAAGAAGATTTTTGTCAATTAATTAGTCAAGCTATCTGATCAGGTAGTCAACTGCTTCACAGACATGCTGTTGTCGATATAGGTTGCCTATATATTGCCTACTAATTGTGGGTATGGGTCTTAGATGTGTTAGATGTGCTCAGCTTTTAGTAATTTTCTTACTAACCATTTGAGATCCAGCTAAGACCTATTTAAGGTACTCAACTGGTTGTTTGACACAGGCTGCAATTAGATCCCATACAAGAAGCACACAATCCATAGTGGGCCCACAAGAGTGTTGGGTGGTGCTTTTTAGTTTCCATCTAGTGGGTATCCATGTTTGTTGCAGTTGAAAATGTTCACAAACAGTCCAATTTGTCTTTCATGTAGGTGATGGAAAAGTTTATCTGCTTTCCTCCAGCCAGCTCACCAGCAGTTTGCAAACAGGTTAGGGAGTTTTGAAGCCAGAATAATTTAAAACATCAACACACATGGACCCAAGAAACCATGCGAACATGTGAATGTAACCCATTTGTGTACTGTCACCAAAATGTTCTATATTATTCAGTATGTGCATTGACCAATTTGTATTCTTTCATGTATTTTTCTGTTGCATACAGGAATTGAGAGAATATGATGCTTGCATCTTTGTGCATGTTGCCTGGGGTTATTTGTAAATACTTAACATTTTGAGAAATCAAAATTGGTATCATTACAAATGTTTTACTAAAGATAATGTATTCTATAATGTGCCAACTTTATCTGTTGCATTGTGTAGCATAAGATATGTTGTATTATGGACAAAGAGGTTTTTTGAAAAGTTAGTAATAGTATATCCTATCATACTAATATTATGTATAAAACATTTTGTCATATAAGAAAAAAAAAAGAATTTTACAATAGAAACTTATCAAAATTGTTCCTTAACTAACCCTCCTTACTCCATTTGAGTGGATGATTCTAGCTACCATCATTGCCAACTGCATTGTCCTAGCTCTGGAACAACATTTGCCTGATGGAGACAAGACACCGCTGTCTGAACGGCTGGTGAGTCAAACTGTTAATAAACATGCAATCAAAAAAGATTAAATACATGGCAGTCCTCACATATTTATCGATTAATACGGCATGCTTCTAAGGTCAGTCTATGTGATCAGATTTAGAACAAAAAAAATGTCCAAAGTTAACAATTAATTTTTTGTTATATATTTGTTTGGTCCTACTTAAAGTTTGAAGCATATTTTTGAATTGCTTACTCCGAAAGCAAGCTCTAGTTTTTCATTAAAAGGCCCCTCATCTTCTTTTTTCTTCCTTTGCTTTCATTCCATCTTCTTCCTTAGGACGATACAGAGCCCTACTTTATAGGAATCTTCTGCTTTGAGTCTGGAATAAAGATCCTGGCACTTGGTTTTGCCTTCCACAAGAACTCCTACCTGAGAAATGGATGGAACGTCATGGACTTTGTGGTGGTACTAACAGGGTAGGTGACTAATAGACAAATTGCACACACACACAGAAGTGCATACTTTAAACACAGAGGCGCTTACCCAATGCAATATTTTCTTTCAGCTTCTTTTATCATTCACCTTTTGTTTAAGTTTGTTTGTCCCAGGTATCGCTACAAACTCGTGTTTGAGTGTCCTTTACCAGCTCGTCTGCTCTAATGAATGGGCTCCATTCTGTGCATGGCAGCAGTCAGATCACAGAGCTGAGCTGCAGGCAGCCAGTTGCCTGGGTGGTGAACAAATGTCACCTCAGTATATACTGACACAAGAAAGGGTTGGGGGGGACAGATGGAGCAGACACTGGTGAGGAGGCAAGATGAGAGGTTTTAAGAAAAATGGACACATGTTGGTAGCCAAGTAGAAACAGAGGGAACAGTTTGATGAAAGAAGAAAGGGGAAAAGAAGCGAGTGAAGGACAAAATGTAAAATGCTGCTTAACACAATCAGATGTGAAAGTTATTATGAGACTCTGAGTACATCCAGATACAGTGATTAAAAAAAAAATCAGTAATTTCATCTAAGGCTGAGTGTGAGGGGATTAGAATAGTGGTTCCCAACCTGGTGTCAATGTCGTATTGACACGGGAGGATCAAAGTTCGCAGGTGACATTTTTTTGGTGTGAATTAATAAAACAGCATAAAACTTCAATGATTAAAAAAAGAATTGGGTGCACAGATTTTATTGTTAATTTTCTTTGATCCACATTGGGTCAAAATTGTTCATTCCTGCTCATACACATCAGTATTTAGATAAATGTCCCTTAGCAAGCTGTAGAAAAATCACATGATTACACATGTAGCCCTCAACAAGCTCCTGGGAAATTCGGGCTAATTGTTTGACCACTCTTCTTGCCAGAATCGACAGTTCATTTAAATCAATTGTTCTTCCATATTTACATTTTCAAAACAGTTGATAGCGCTATGAGGTGAGCATTGCAGAAACTCAATGTTAGTCTTATTTGTTCATTCGAAAACCAGCTGATGCTGCCACCACCACGCTTGACAGTTGTCACAACAGGGTAATTAGCCAATAGTGTTTGGGTCATATCATTGTCCTGCTGGAACATCCAGCTGTTTCAACAAACTCATTGATGACTCAAGGTGAAATTGGATGATTTATAAGTAGTCCAACATTATTTTCCATAGACTTGCAATGCACCAAAACCACTGGCAGTAAAACAGACCCTCACTATGATGTTGCTAGCCCCATGCTAGAGAGTTGGTAAACTGAACTTTAATTTAAAGGCTTGATCTTGTCTCTTCCAAACATGTTTCTTCTCACTCTGGGCACATCTATATCTTAGCTGGGTTTTTACTCCAGGAGGCATTTGGCTTGTCCATGTGGATAGTTGATGATTTCATTCAATGTCAGTTTTGCAGCAGACACTTCTTTCTTGGTCTCTACGTATTGATGTGAAACATGCTTCACTCTAGACAGTGGGAGTGATGATCTTCCTGTTCATGGCAAACTTGAGCCGTGGTGGTGCTTTTCAAGGTTTTTTCTCAACATCCTTAACTATTTCTCTTTCTAGGGGGGTGATGGTTGAGATGATTAAAACTTGGACACGACTGTTTGTTCCAACAGGCCAATGTTCCGAAACACACTTGAATGATTTGGGAATTGATCAAGCAGACCATCATTAAGCTGTAGATATGAATACAAACACTTGGAAATTTATTGAATTCATTTAAAAGTGGACCCTGGCCACAAAACCATCCAACCTCAATAAAGTATATCAATTCGGTCAGCCAATATTTAGCTAGAATTATTCCATAAACTTGGTGAAGACTATAAAAATGTATGTTTAAAGGTGAAACATGCTAAGGGACATAATTAGGTGTGTTATGTGTATGTTTAACCTGTATGAATAATTGATACCCTATGTGAACCAGAGAAAATACACCATAAATTTAAACTTCTGCTCTTCAAAAACATTGAAGTTGCAAATTACATTTTTAATCCACCCAGGGAAAATAAACATTTTAAATGCATAGATAAAAGCCTCAAAATTTCTAAGACATTCATGCATATGATGTGTGATGCAAACTTCTGCCCAGAACAATACCTAAATACTGTGACAAAGCGTCATGAGAAGTAATGATTGCCATATTTTGCTTACCTGTTTTCTCTTCCACACTTTGTCACAAACACTCAAATGCTATAGAGACACAAACATACTTCTCAGTCTGGCAGTCTGGTTATAAGCTTTAACAAGAGCAACCATGACACTAAACTCCTCTCAGTGTGGCACAACAGAATGACTGTAAGAGAGGTGAGAAGACAAGTGTCAATGAGACAGCAGGACGTAGTGAGGAAGAGAAGAAGGAGGGAATGTAGCGTGCAGGAATAGGACAATTTCCTTAAACTTATAGTAGACATGCAACATTATACCCCTAAGATCATTTAGAAGAAATAATTAGAAATCCATTATTGAATTACTTTATCATGAAAAAATGTTCTCAAGTCTCAGAGATATTGTTGTAGATTTTTATTTACAGTGATCTCAGAGTGCTTCTTAAGCTCTGATTTCCTTAGTGGAAACACCTAAAACAAAGTTGTATGTGTTATGATTACTTAATGGACAGAAAAAAACAAAAAAACAAAAGGTATTAAAACATAGCCCAAGTATTATAACAACTGAACAGTGGCAGAAATGATAATGTGTGAAGAACTGGCACATCAGGAAGTATTATATTATTGGTTCAAGTGTAAAGAAAAAAGAGACAAAAGATTAAAAATAAGGAGAACCAAAGGTGGTATTTACTAAGGATATGTAGTTAGCCACAGAGAAAATAGGTGGGCAGGTGGGCACATTCAAAAGGAAAATTCAGAAACACATTATGAGCATATAGAGCAATAATAAATCACTTATGTAAAAACAAAATAGTATAAGTCTTGTAGTGTGGTGGACACAATGTTGCTCCCTTTTCATGACAAAGGTGAATGGTTTACACACAAGATTTACACACAATGAATATGCTGCAGCCATTACAGGGATGTTTCTGTGATACATTACATATTTTCCACTCACACACACAGTCTTTGTTGTGCTTTCTCTGAATGGTGGTTGTGTTGTTTGGCAATTCACAGCTCTTTGAAGATGAAAGACTACTTGGCCTTTCTTTCTACCTTTGGTTGGAAACCTTTGATAACATACTGACCACTGTCCACACACACACACACACACACACACACACGCACACACACACACACACACACACACTTGGACAAACACGTCTTTCCATTTCAAACATTACTTTCCATTTCCGACTCACCTTTTTATCCCCTTGAGGTGCTCTTTTAACACATGCAGACTCCCAAATGGCACCTATCATGCTGGACAAGTTACCCTCCAGAGTCTTTTGGCACGTCTTTTAATTTGTGTTTTGTGTCATTGATCCATTTGTTGTAAATTTGCAGAGGGGTTTCACTCTGGGAATAGGCTAGTTGTTTCTAATTTCTAATATTGATTATTAGTCCAGTTACCCATGGTTTATAGCCATTCTTACCATAAATAACGCCCTTTGCTTACCTTCCAGTTCTTTGCCTCAAGAGGCTGCCATACAGTTTCTTATCTTGCTACATATGCTGGCATATCTAAAAACGTTTTTTACGTTGATCTAAATGTGACAAAATAAAATGTATTTCATGAAGTATATATTTTGTCATACCCCTTTGTTTTGTATAGAATGTGTGTGTATTGGGATAAATGAGCTAAAATGTTATTTGCTACTGCATCTGGACAGACTAACTTACTTTTGCAGTGGCATGACCCCCCGTGTTTTTCTCATACTCATGATCATGTGGAGCTGAAAATTAAATATTCTGTGAAAACTCTTTGAGTGCCTAAGGTGGTCAAATAAATATTAGCTGAATTAATCAAAAAATGGGTGGGACCTCCCTCCTGTGAGTAAATAGTCATGTGTGCAGACAGAAAATCTGCATAGCATTACATTAAGTGATGTTATTATCAGTGCTGCGATATTTGAGTGGCACTTGCATTATTTTTGTAGCAGTGAGCCATATGTGTGGTATATATTGCAACAGTCAAACTACAGAATATTTTGCCTTAAGGTACTGACCTTTTTGACTTTTTCTCCAAAAAAAAACTGTAGCACCGTTGCTTAGCTGACCATCAAATCTGTTGTGCTACAGAATCAGATGTGTGAAAGACAATGCTGTAGTGTTATTTACTTAAAGCTGTCTATCTTTGTATGTCATTGAAACACAGGGCATAGCAGGAGAGAGGTATTACTTTCTTTTGATTAAATACAGTACAAAAGACACAAAGAAGTGACAAATTTGTAATAAGGGTTATTTTATTATTTTTCAAATGACTTTGCATCAAACTGAAACATTTAACTGAAATATGTGTAAGTTTACTATTGAAATCCTGCATCCTAAGTTATATTATCACTTGATTTATATTTAACTGCATATGAGCTGAAGGCTAAAATGCTTTTTGCAAGGCTTCATTGTTTTGCTTTATTTACAACACATGAAATTTCCCTCTAAAATCTCTAAAATGGTTTACCCATGCTGGGCAATTGGTTGTACAAAATATGAAAGGTAGAAATCAAACCTTTCTACTTTATCCTGAACAATAACCCAAATGAAGGGCTAAATGGATTTAATGGATTTATGCTGAAGACAAATTAAGAGCTGGGCCCTTACTTAATTTTTGGCCATCATTATGATAAGGAAACTCACATTTTTGCTTATAGAGATGCAACTAACATTTAAATCATTCCCTCTATAATTAGATGAAAACTTAAAGTCTCAGACAAACAATGCCAGTTAACTGCTACATTTTATAATTTTATGTGTGGAATTAAAGTAGACAGAAAAAAAGCCTAATTTTGTCTACACATTTCAAAACAGATTCTACAACAAACCTACTTGATAGGTCTTTGGCTGAGTTAAGCCTAGTTAGACTAGTCATGCACACACTTGATTCATACTTTGCACCTCTTGGTTGTAACCTTCCAAGTCTGTGACCGCAATGTTTGCCTCAAGGGACATGACATCTGAGACATTTGTCCATGATATTCATATTAGTTTAAATCTGTTTGAATAACTTTGATGGCAGACTATTCAGGTATTTCCTACCGAAAACCAACACCAAAACAATATTGACATTTACTTCTAAATGTTGAATGTATTCAGAAAAGTTCAGCACGTGTATCTGTTTGCTCCATTAACCTTTTACATAAATAACATGTATATGCCACAGGCGCTTCTGGTACATCCACATGCCACCCAGCTTGACGGCAAGAAAATTTAATCCTACATTACAAAGTTTGATTGAAAGCTGTATTTTCCGTTTAAGATTGTTTAGGACCTGACACAGTCTTGGGAGATATAGGGAAAAGATACACTATACTGTTAGCATCTCAAGTCAATCACAGAGATAATATGTAATGGTAAGGGTATTATAATCATCACTACAGGACATTCAGTCATAATTTGGCCCATATTACATGTGTTTTGACTGTGTGCAACAGAAAATCTGGAAATTCCTTTTTTTTTTGCTTTCTGCG